>PVIC010000249.1:63288-141166 GCA_004025085.1 Thryonomys swinderianus
TTTAATAAAAGGTTCAGTCTTAGTTGAAGGTTTTTTGCTCTAGGCAGGGACTGTGTAGCTCTGGGCACTTGTAGGTTGAACTAGAACCAGTGACTCTGGCTTAACTTTCCGTCCTCGTGTTTTTGTTGTGCCAGAGCCAGGCGGCCCATCTTTCACCATCGGCAAAGCTATTTGGTTACTCTGGGGTCTGGTGTTTAACAACTCCGTACCTGTGCAGAACCCAAAGGGGACCACGTCCAAGATCATGGTGTCGGTGTGGGCCTTCTTTGCTGTCATTTTCCTGGCCAGCTACACTGCCAACTTAGCTGCCTTCATGATCCAAGAAGAGTATGTGGACCAGGTTTCTGGCCTGAGTGACAAAAAGGTAAGAAACCATTTGAAACTTACCACCATTCCCTCGATCCTGGTCTGGGCCCTATTCAAAGTTTTCGTGTACCTGTTAATTTTCTAAATCTTTAGAACCAATAGTTCTTTTTTATGTTTTCTTCAATAAGGACATGGGAACAGAAATCGGTTTCCCTACTGAAATAATATTATTTCATGTTTGCTTCCTGGTTTGTAAAAGTACACCCTGGGCTGCAAATAAGGGGCTGAGTATGTTCACAGCTTTCTGAGTAGATGACAGTTCTTGTTGGATACAGTTGAGTGGCCTATCAAATCCAGGTTGGCACTTTGGTGTGTTATTAAAGGGCTGCCCCTGTGTACCCACAAGGAGAGGATGGGAGCATTCTGGGCTCATTTTCTTCCCAGTGGTGTTTGGCTGTGGGCTCTTCCTTTGTTTCTCTGCACACTCGTGTGTTCCCAGGGCCGAGAAGGAGGATTGTTCACATTGTGTCATAAAAAGAATTAAGTGCTATTTAACCTAATGACTGCCCCTGTGCACTGCTGATGAATGGGTTGGCTCCTGTGCCAACTGTAGGCCTCCTGTGGGCCTGTGCAGTTGCGGAAAGTATCCAGTGGTTTCCTTCTTCTGTGGATGAGGATACATGAAATTGGTTCTAAAGGCGTCGACTCGCTAGGTGTACAGGAAACATCGCGGTTTCCATGGGAGAGCTGTCTCCCAAAACCATGGGACCAGGGTGGGGTCTAAGACAAGTGGCCATAGCTGCCTATGGGTAAAAATAAAAATTAACTTGTGTCATATACTGGTACAAATTCCCCAATGTTGACTGCGATTGTGAGCTGTATATAGAATGTCCCAATAAAGAATTCAGTTTAAAAAAAAAAAAAAAGAAGTGATTGGTAAAGTTCACAGTCAAACAGCATCAGAGACTTTCACTCACAGCAAGTCTTCTATTCACTGTTTCTTGAAGATTTAGAAAATGTGGCTCCTGACCTCCGTTTCCAGGGTGAAGCTGTGAAATACAGGTAGATACCTTTAGGTCAATAAGCCATGCCCTGTCACATCAGTCAGATGTCCCCAAGATAAGCCCTAATACTCAGGCAAATGGATTCAAAAGAGTGATCCGAGAAGATACTGTCTATAGGGGTTCCGGGTCTGATGTGTTCCCATCCATTTGTACTTCAAGAATATTCAAAAGCATATGCGAGATAAGCAGCTTGAAGGAGTGGTGTATATAATTAATCATGTTTACCTTTTCATGTTATCTCTTTTACTGATTTGTCTTCTTTTTACTCTCTGTAAATTACTTTTTTACAATTCTAAAAGCCATTTCTTATGTTTTCTTCTTATTTTTAAATTTTTATTTAGATTTTCATCTAACACATTATTACAATTTTTCCATATATTCACCCTATTAATTAATCCATTTCTACACATTTTTCTTCATCATTATGACCTACTGAAATTTAAATTAGACACCTTCCTCCATCCCACTGCAATCACCACCACCATGTTTTGGCAGCTACTTCGGGGACCCAGGCAATAGTGGGGCTGAGGACTACTCTTCTAGAACTCAGTATCTTGATGTGGCCTGGGAACCACAGTCCCCCTGAAAGATGGACGTGGCAGCAGTTTGATGGGCTGTGCCCCTATGTGTGGGTTTCCAGAGGTGCAGCAGACAATGTATTACTATCAGGGCACAGCCAAGAAGTAGTGAGTGCAAAACCACACAAAATAGGGCAGGGTCCTGCTGCTTTGCAGTGGTGTGCTGAGGCAGAGTGGATCGTGTTCCCATTCATGAATGTAGCAGTGTTTGGCGAGGCCTTGTCAATAGGCATTCACATGGCAGAGGGGTGATGGTCCACAGCTTTTTGGGAGACTGTGGACTACTAAGAAGGGGATTCCATATATCATATTTTTTTCCCAAATGTCTCTGAAAATTGCTTAGTCAGCATATTTATCTTTCTCATGATCTCATGGGTCACTCAGCTGTAACTGAATGCATCTCGGTTTCAATTAGGCATAAGTGGATGGGAGAGATTGTTTTGCCTTCTGAGATGCTGAAAGAATTTATTACCCTAAGCTACTTCTAGAAGAGCAGACATGCCTCTGTTTGCCCTCCATATCAGGATACTTATGTTCTAAAAGTTGGACCCTGTCACTTTCTGCATACAGTAAAGGGAGCTGCATCTGACATCTTTTCCTGCCCTGCTATACCTTTCAAGACCTTTACCAGTGATTTCCTGTGCCCCATGCTCCCCAGTGTTGTTGGCTGATGCATGCGTTCCTTTGTCCTGTGTCTCAGACGTACTCAACATCTGTCTCTCCTGACTACGCTTCATCTGTGGATCTGCCTGGGAAGCTTTTCTTCCTAGTCCTTACTCACCAACTCTTACAGAAACTTCAAGACTAGAGACCACTTCACTTGGGGGTCTTCTCCTGGCGTAGCTAGTCGCTCTTTCCTTGTCATGGCAGTTGTTCACGTTCATGTTCAGTTGTAATAATCTATAGATCTGGACCTAATGATGTCCCCCCCTCTGACCATAAAACCAGTGACCTTAGCTTGCTCATCATTAAGACAGAAAAATAAATAAATAAAATTTCAAAAGTACAAAGTCTGTGGGGAAGGGAGGAGGTGTGTACTTAAGAACCTCCTAAACTAATAATGGACCCAATATACAGGCACACACACACACACATACACACACAAAAGCACCCAACAGCAGGAACCTTTTAACAGCTGTTTAATCTGAAAATGACTGAAGATGCTTATCTAGTATATTTCAAAATTGTGCAAATGACAAAATAGTAAAGAGTAAGCATTCTACCAAAAGTGTCAACATAATTTACATAATTTTAGAAAACATTTAAGTAACTAATGACATATAACTGCATATTAGTGGCAGGAATAGTTATAAAAATCAGGAGAGTATTTTAAAAGTGTACTTAAAATGTCAAAATTCATATTAGTTTTACTTCAAACACCTAAAGAAAACAAAGTCTTGGGACTGGCATGGTAACACATGAAAAGAAATGTATTCTTTGAATTCAGAAAAAGAAATACAATGTAGACATTGAAACAATAATGTGGAGAAGAAAAATAAGATGATTTTGTAGATTGTGATTTTCTATGTAATGACATTTTCATCAAGCAGAGTAGCATTTACAATGGAGAAGGGTTCCTAAACTTGTTATGACTATCACAACTGACATAGCTTCTATATAATGCAAATCAAATGGTAACTGTCTTGCAGTGGTGATGGAAAGATATTTGTAGCCATTAGATGGATAGCATTTTAAAAATGTATCTTAAATTTTGAGGTAAAAAAATGTACTGAGATTTCATTTGTGTTAGGCTACAAAATGAGAATATTTAGAGATAAAGTTCCAGCCTGTGTTTGTGGTCTTTTTGACTGGATAGCCTTCATGATGGCGCTGAGAGTGGTTACACTGTGTGCAGTTAAGAAATATGGGTGCAAGTGCTGACAGTCAACAACCCAGCTCTGCAACCCTTCAGCTCCCCTAGCACAAGGAGGGGCTAAGGAAGTTGGTGACAGCAAGCTTCCCGCCTATCCAGATGGACTTCTCCTTTGGGGCACCTACCAGCCCTAGTATGAAGCTAGCCAGGTGAAGGAGGGGAACATACTCAGAGAGTATTAGGTACATTATCTATGCCACATATTCGTCATTTGTATAATATTCTTATAGTCGTGATTATTCATGTTTCACAAATAAGGATATTAAGACTGATAAACTTGGTGACTTTGCTGAAGTTACACATTACCCAGGGACAGAGTCAAGGTTCACATCCCCTTGTGTTTGACTCTAAAGTCAGTCTTCCAGGGTGTTTCCCTTTAGTTAACATCATGTAATCTTTGACACAGCTAAAGATTGGTACTGAGATCCCGCCTCTGCTTTCTCATTTTATTTCCTACCCTCTCATTTCATGACTTTGGAGTTGAGGGCAGGCTCAAGACTTACCCCATACAACAATGGAACATGTAATAAATTGTGTTAGTTAGCTTTCTACTTATGTGGCAAAATATATGATATAAATATCTTTTTTTTTTTCTTTTTGGAGACAGGGTCTTGCTTTGTAGTTCAGGCTGGCCCTGAGCTCACTATGGTGCCCAGGCAAGCCGCCACGAACTCAGCAATCCTCCTGTCTCTGCCTCCCGAGTGCTGGGATTACAGGCGTGAGCCACTATGTCCGGCATTGTGGTATGCGGTGTTGATTGCTGGTGGGCGTGTCTCCACGCCCAGCATTATATGTGGTTACTGGGGATTGAACTCAGGACCCTGCGCTTGCGAGGCAGGCGCCGGAACCACTGAGCTAACCCTCCGGCCCATGATATAAATATCTTAATAGAGGAAAAGTTCAAGTTCTCTTGTGGTTTCAGAGGATCCCATCTGTGCTCACTTGACCCCGTTTCTTCTAGGCCTGTGGTGAGGCAGAAATGTCTTAGTAGAAAGGTGAGGCAGAGGGTTGCTGCTCAGGTAGCAACTGGATAGCAGACAAAAATGGACAGGGACAAGATAGATCCCCAAAGTCAACTGCATATGACCCACTCCCTTCAACTAAGCCCCACACCCGTTTCTGTCACCTCCCTTTAATGCCATCAAATTATGACTCCTCCACTGATGAAGTGACAACTGTCATGATCCAGTCACACCCTAAAAGCCCATCAGCAACCAAGCTTTCAACATTATGAGCCTTCTAGGAAATGTTTCGTAGTCACACCATAATAGCTCCATTCAACCTGACCCTTCTTCAGGCACAATCTACTATTATCCTTACTACTAATAAAAAGATTATCTGTGTTCCTATTAGTAGTGTAACTTCAACCATAATATCTCAGCTAACATTTTTCAGCTCTTTTAAACCAGGTATAATGCCACATATGTTGTATTGATTATCTTATGTAATGGTGCTACTAATACATTTATCTGTAGGTAAAACAACTGAAACTTAGGTCAACTAATCTGGCCTTGTGATATTCCTGGCAGCCTATAGATCTAAAACAGACCCTGTCATCAAATTTACACCCTGAGGCTTTTTCCAGTTAATCTCATTTCTTCCTATCCTCCCTTATACATTATCAAAATTTAACAAGTGTGATTCTTTTCCTGTGTTAAAAAGTAAGCTAATTAATTGAGCCATAATAATTAGATAGTATTCTAACATTTGCTCTTTATTTAATAAGTCTTTTAGAAGCATTACTTTAAGTAGACAATAATGGTGATTTCCAGCAGTTGGGCGGGTTAATGGTTTTTAAATCGACTGTAACCTGTGCATAGGGTGACCATGACCTTTAAGCCTCTGTTGCATCATGGGAAGTAAGGACAGAGAAGGGTCAGTTATGGAGTCACAGGCTTGAAGCTGGGTGGGAGGAAACCTTCAGGTATGTGGATTCAGGTCACAGAAAGTTTGCTGTCTGACCATCAGGCTCTGCACGGGACCTCAGCACCCCTATTTCACATGTTCCCATCACCACTGTGACGTGCACAAACTGTATTTTGCAGTTCTTCTTCTCAAGAAACTAGAGGGACTTTATTAGCTCTCAGAAATCAACAAGGTGCTCAATCTATTCAAAGAGGGCAGCATTCTTTGCCTGCATGCTGGAAGCACAATCAGGACTGCTCTTCTTTTAGTATTTATTTATTTCAATTTATTCTTGTTAGTGTGTTTTGCAGTACATAATGTTTACATTCCATGTATGAAGTTGCCTTTTCTAAATGATGATTATTCTCCTCTTTCTGGGAAGCCATACAGGGTCTGGAAGTTAGTTTCATTCATTGTAGATACAGGAGGTTGCAGTGATTGAATGTCCCCTCTCATCCAGAGACCGAATGCCTATTATAACAGCAGGGAGAGGCAGAACTTCAGAGGTGATTGGATCGTGAGGCCCTTGCTCTTACAATGGATCAATATTGCTACCTGGGGGGGGTCGTTTTCACAGGTGGGCTTTGTTATAAAGGCAAGTTTGACTTCCTTGACTCTCCTACTCCTCCTTCCTCATGCTCTCTCTCATGCTCCTGCATCTGCGCCACGTGATGCCTCTTCACACATTTTGACACAGCATGAAAGTCTTGCCAGCTGTCAACACAATGCCCTTGGACTTCCCAGGATCCAGATCTGTGAGAAATAAATTTCTGTTCTTTATAAATCACCCAATCTGTGATGTTCTGTTATGGCGACATAAAATGTACCAAGACAGTAGGGTGTGACTTTAAATGGACACACAAATAACTAAATATGCATTCTTGACGAAAACTAGTATAGTGATATGCAATTTTATGCCACTACTATACAGAAATGTTTAAATGGTATTTGAGCATTTGCAAGGGAATGGTGTCATGATTCCTACTGTATAAATGTTTTCCCTACCCTGTTAAACTTTAGGCTGCAAATCAACAGGAGGCAGTTAACCTCAAACACCATGTCAATGCTCTGGTCCTGGCTCAGCTCAAACCATGTTGGTCAAACTGTGGAATGCTGAGAAAAAAAAATACCTCCATAGGGAAGCAGCAGGCATGCCTAACTAGCCTGGGTGCTAGCGAGAAGTACCGGGGTTAGACATCCAGGTAGCTGATCAAAATGATTCATGTGTGGGAGTCCTCTGGGACTGTCAAGCAAATAGTCCTCTTGTTACAGCTGATCACGAACAGATCTGCAGGAAACTGTCCAAATCCTGACAGAAGGTGTTGGAGAAAGGGCATCTCTTTTTGCTCCTAGCTTGCAGACTCGATCTGATACCTTGCACTCTCCCAAATACTGAGCCTGCCCCATTCCAGAGTGATCACTATTTGGATGGATCCAGCACAGACTCCTAAGCCTTGGCCAATTCCAGGTTTGTTCATTGAGGTCAGATACCACTATTTGTTCTCTGGTATTATTTAAGCAAGGGGGCAGGATGTACTGCAACAGATGCCCTTGAACCTTGATTTCTGAAACCGTCTTGACAAAAATAGGGAGCCATGAACCTCAGCTCAGCATCTGGGCGTAGCAGTGGTTACCCTCAAGCCTCAAATTGGAAATGATTTGTGTTGATTCTTAGACTCCTGTCAGAGACTCCTTTTCTCCTCTTTGTGTCCCCTTTCACACTCTTTCCCTTGAGTGGCCACCTCCTTCTTGACATTCCCTGACTTCTCACACACAGTCCTCACCCTCAGGCCCTGCTATCCTGTGGGGCCTGTTGTGTGTTAAAGGATGATACCCACATTGATATACCCACACTCTAGCCTGCAACACCTATGAACATCGACCTTATTTCGAGAAAAGGGTCTTCAGATGTAAGCAAGACCTCAGGGTGAGATTCTTCTGGATTATCAGAACAGATGTTCAATCTAGTGATGTGTCCTTCTGAGAAGGCAAAGAGATCTGGCAGTGAAGAGAAGAAACCACACAGAGAAAAAGGGCCTTAGGAAGCCAGTGCAGACATCAGGAGGATGGAGGCACAGCGACATGTGAGCTGCCAGAAGCTGGAAGGTGCAAGGGATGAAGTCTCCCTAGGGCTTCCAGAGAGAATGCAACCCAGCAAACACCATTAAGGTGGTTCTCCAGCTTTCTGAACCATGTAAAAATAAGTTTCTGTGTGTGATAATTTGCCGTGTCAGCCATAGGAACCTAAAACAAGGCCTGCAGGGGTTTGATGGCCAGTGTTTTGAGCTGGCTGCACCTTTTAACTTTCAGAGCTGCTTCTTGTCTCGGTTGCTTCCCTTAGCCACCAAGTTCTACCCTTTCAAAGTGAGTATCAGAGCAACATCAGACTAGATTTCCCACTTCCTTTGGCTAGAAGAACTGCTGTACTTTACATTACAGTCTGCATGGAGACACGGCTACAGGAAGATGGAGTTTTATCTTAATATTAAGGAGACAGTAGAAAAAAGTTGTCATTGTATGCACCCTTTTGTTGTGCCATTGAGTCTGATCAAAGTCTTTTTCTCACAAAACATAGTGCACTACTTGTGCATACTTTTGCAGTAGGCCTCTCACAGAGTGCCTTGAAGGCATGTTTCTATATGATGTGTCATTTTTCTTTTCATTTTTTTTTTTTTTGAGACAGGGTCTCACTTTGTAGTTCAGGCTGGCCCTGAGCTCACTATGTAGCCCAGGAAAGCCTCAAACTCAGCAATCCTCCTGCTTCTGCCTCTCGAGTGCTGGGATGACAGGTGTGAGCCACCATGCCCGACACTTTGGTATGTGGTGCTGATTGCTGGTGGGTGTGAGTCACCATACATGGTGTTGTTGTATACGGTTACCAGGGATTGAGCCAGAGACCTTGAGCTTGCTAGGCAGGAGCTGGAACCACTGAGCTCAATCTTTGGCCCTGCTGTGTCATTTTCATAAGTCCTTTGTGAGGAAAACTTGTTAATATACTTTTTCATACTCCAGATTTTGCTGTGTGGTTCTGGAACTGGAGGGAAGTTTATTTGGTGATCTGGCACTGATCACTTCTTGCTCACCAATGGCAAACAACTGTTCTGTCTCTTCTTTAGATAGACATTATTTGTCCTTATTACACAAGAGTTTATGTGACCACACGTGTATGTATTTGTGTTCATTTATCTGTCCTCCAAAACTAGAAATTTAGCAAGATTAGGTAACTAGGGATTTGCCATTATCAGAACCATGTAAGGAACACAAATTTCCTACAGTCATAGAACTTGAGTTTTATAAAGTAGAACCTCAGAAAGTTGTCCTTCTCACCAAGAAAAAGAAGGTAGATTTACTTCATTCTGCCAACATTAGTAGAATCATCTTTATTCAAAATGAACTGAAGTGAAACCAAGGAAGGAAGAAGGACAGAAGGAGGGAGAGACGGAAAGAGGATGACAGGGAAAAGGAGGGAGGGAAGGAGGCAGAAAAGCATCCGAATCTAATATTGGGCTAGCTATGCTGTTACTTTTCCTAGAAAAAATATTCCTGTGCAAAATACTGTGTGATCAGAAGCTTCCTGAACTACAGTTTTTAAAATGCAACTGTGTAAATTAGAATGAGTATGAATTCAGTTTTCCCATCTGAATTGGGTTGAACTAGACCCAAAATGCAAACCATCAGAACTCAACAGTTGTAGTTAAAAGTCAAAGCACATGTCATCGGACCCTATACTTTAAACTTTGGGTGTCCTGGAAGTAGAATAAGCCCCTGAGTCCCATTCAGAGCCATTTGGGTCACAAAGTACATCTGTAGCTTTCATGTCTGACCCCCTCTGCACCAGACCATTTCTCCCCATTGGGATGAGCAACTGACTGTGGTTGTCAGAAACTTGTTTCATTAGCTGGCTGCTGAAGACATCTTCGTTCCCAAGTTTATTTACATCAAAGGAAAACAAGAGTGCTTTCCAACATCTTTTTCTCTCTGATTAAAAACAGAAATTGTAAGTAAGCATTTCAGTCCAGAGAGACTAAGCTTTTATATGCCCACTAAATCTTGAGTTGTGGGTTGGGCATGGATTAAGAATTAGTGTTTCACTTCTGAGCAACTAAGTTCGAGTCCTTTGAGACAAATTAATGCAGCATGAAAATTTATATGTGGCCAAAGGCATCTAGCCTAGAATGAATCAGGATTTAGGGATGTCAGAATTGCATTCACAGTGAAAATTATGGCCTGTATTGGCTCTAGGCTTTTGTAGATATCAGCCTTGTTGCCCTCCTAATGCCTCCAGCTCTTATGGTGGCAAGAGTGACAAAGGTTTTCACTGGACTAAGTGCAGCCTGCGATATTTTGGGAAACTTTCTGCATAGCTGGACATTTGCAAGGGTCATTGGGGATCAAAAGCTGCCTGAAATTGGGGAAGCCCAATCATTTTGTCAAGATTCCATGTCAAGATTCTTTCCAACTTGGGTCACAAAGAGCCATTTAAATGCTGTTCACACATATAAACACCATGTAGTCTCAGACCTTCCCTCCTATATTTTAATCCCATCCTCTTTAAGTGGGAGCTTCCATTCAGAGTGGCAAGGGCATCGGCTCCAAGCCAGTAGAATCCTGAGAGTTGCTAGGGTGGAGGGAAGAGAACAAGCAGACAAGCTTTCTGGCCAAAGAAACAGGTTGGATTTTCAGAAGAGTCTGGGAGCAGGAAGTTTAGGGTCTCAGGTTGTCACCTATAATTACATGGCTAGTCTGTATGAGTTGTTCTTTCTGTTGGGGTACACAGGAAAGAGCAACTGCCAGAAAAGCATTGAGGCAAACCAGAGTGCTGATACTAGAATCACAAAAGAGCACACCATCCAACCAGCTGCAAATGAAAGGAAGCAGAGCACCTTTCAGGAAGATGGCCAGAGAGCTGAAAGTGAAAACAAGGCTGTGAAACCTACCTTGGGGCACATTATTAGAGGGCTGCAGCACTTTCCTCCCTTTTATCTACTTGTTTATCTGCTTTGAGGAGAACATTTGGAGAGCTTGACATTTCCCCCTGCAGTTAGAATGCAGAAGAGGCTGCCATCTGACCCATGTGCGAAAGGAATGAAGGCAACAGGTTTTTGGCTAGAGCTGCTGCCTTTGGGGAAACCAGGATCCCATGGATCTGCTTCTCAAGGTCAGAGTGGGTCACGTGGGAAGGAGAGAGTCAGCCTGGACCTGGGGAGAAAGGAGGTGATTTGCAAGGTTCCCTTCCTAGGTTGCTTCCTGACCACAGAAAGGCAACCACAAAAGGAAGTCTGGAGGGCTATCACCAAAGGGAGAAGCTGCTGGAAGTGACGGAAGTGACCAGCTACATGGAAGGGGGTGCAGACCAATGTTCTCAAGAGCATCTCTGGGGAATTCCTGAATTCACGGGCAGGGAGAGCATCTGCCGCGTTCTCCTTGAGTGCTGAGTGACTTGACAGTGTCAGCAGGAAAGAGCCTTCCTTCCCCTCTGGCTCCTCCTTTGGCCACCCTACAGCCCTAGTGTGGGAGAACAGCCTGAGCAGGATCTATCAGAGCTGACTTCACTTTAATTTCTTGGCTACATTGTAGCCACTGGGATCCCTCGTCCCAAGTCTATCTATTTTTCTCTGTCCTTATTATTGAATTATCTTGTAAATGTAAACAATGTGACCTATCCTACCCTCTCTGAGTTGGCTTCTTAGATTCTCCAGTTGTGACTCTAGGCCTTAGCTAAGAGCCCACTATCTACTCAGCACAGGAAACTTGAAGAGACTGCTGTTCACTGTAGTCCAGAACTAGCAAAGACCTTGTTGTCTTTATTTGTGTCATCATGCCCATTTCAGAGCTTTTTAAAAGTCCACTGATGGGGTAAATGTATCAGAAACACTGAACGCTATTGGGTGCCATGTTTCCTTTCTTATAGGTGGTAACCAATGTATTTAATTTAACTAGAAAGGACAATGATCCAGAACCTACCCTTTTGGAGAAAAGATAGAAAGAGGAAAATAATTGGAGAAAAGAATGATGTGCCTGCTCCATCTCTTCATCCTCATTTTAGCGGGCTAAATAAAGCAAGAGCTGTATTTACTGTTCCTGAAACGTTTGTGATAAGGAGACCTTAAGTAGCTTAAGGCTGTAAACCACATTGATACTAAACTTCCTAAATACTTAATTCTGTAAAACTTCCCCATGCATCTCAGTCTACTTCTAGCACCACTGCAGTTCTGAGACAAGGATAAGCCAGTGAAGTTTTCTTTTTTGTAAGAACTGATTGCCAACAGACCCTGAGACAGCTGGGACTCAGCCCTTTTTGGACTGAGTACAAAAAAGTTGTTGAGCTGTGTGTTATCCTGGTACCGAGACCGGAATGCTGTGATTTCTAATGATGTCTCCTAGAGGCCTCAAATACAAATTGGACAAGATGGCTTACAGCATTGCATTGGGAAGGACACTGCAGTCCAGAACCTCGAGGCCAGAGACACCTCTGGGGAGGCGACCCTTTTCTTGCTTCCAGAAAAATAAAAATGCACTCGACACACAAGGTTATTCTCTCACACGTGCCTTTACAAGACACACCTATCTACTGCTGCAAACTCATGCGTGTACACCACAGAGGGTGCAGATGTGGCTTTGACTTGAAGCAGTGAGCAATTTTTTCCTTTTATCCTTATAAAAGCACGTCAAATTAATTGCAGCCAATTATGTACAAATCCCTTTCTCTCTGCCAATCAGGGCTGCCTGAACAGGCAAGAGGCACTCTCACCTGTTTCGTTATGCAAATTGATATTCAAAAACTGAAGAAAATGCAGCCTTTCAAGCAGCGAGCAGCACTGATTCCAGGTTGCTAATGAGAAGAAGCTGCTGCCAGCAGAGTTGTTTTAACTCTGATGCTGCTTTGAAAAGCCTGGGAAGGATTCAGGTGGAGATGGAGACAGAGTCCAAACCAACAAACACCAGCTCCCAGGGTCCCCACAGCACCCTCACCCTAATGTAACTGAGCCCTGACATGTAAGGTCACCACCCATCATTTGGACATAATTTGAGTCCAAACTATATGGGCAGAAGAGCTTATTTCTTAAATTTCCCTGTAATCCAGCAGCCTGAAATATATTTTGCAGGATGTGGTGGGCATCAGGAAGTATGGGATTAGTGTGTTATAAATGCACCAATCCTCTGAATCCCTCCACCATGCAAAGAACATAAAACAATCGACACACACAAAGAAACCAATGGACACTAAGAGCTCACATTCTGTGATTAACCTGAACCGAGCCTTACCGTTCAATCACTCATTTGTTCAGGACCCACTCTAAGCAGGGAAAGGAATTTCGTTCCCCAGTAATCACAGAGGTGAGGACTCGTTTCTCTCCTGACTTTGTCGCTCATTACCTTGACCTAGTTTTTCAGTTTCCTCTTGAATTGGAATTCCAATCTCACCTCTCCACCCTACATCACTGAAAAGATGCTTCTAAAACTATTGTGTAGTTGTCACTCTGGTCTTCAAGCTGTGGCGGTGCAAGCTGGACAGTCTGCCTATCAGGAGAAGCCATTCTGCTGGGCAGCAGTGCTCTTGTTGACAGGGAGTAGGACTAACAGGTGTTTGGTGATGAGAAGCTGTGTAGTTTTCCAACCTCTTCGTGAAGGGAGTATTCATAATGAACTTCAAGTTTTAGTTGAGGGTTTTCCGAAGTTACACATCATCCAGTGCACTCATGTTTCAGGGTAAGTCCCACTCCAAGGCTGCAGGTACCTATACAAATGGCTTTTCTGTTTCCACCCATTCTTAGATGTACCAGTACTTCCGTGGAGACTAATGGAGACGACAATGGTCCAGTGAAGAAATAGGGACCGCTAGAATAAAATGATTCTCCAGGCAATGTGTTACCCAGGCTGATAGGTCTGTGTGTCTACTATTTTTCTGAAATATCTTGGTGTGGTTCTACTTCCAGTTTAAAGATTTAAATACAAAAATTTAAACTATCTACTTCTTAAAATATATTTATCTTGGTGAAGTGGAATGACTAATCACACATCAGTAAGACATTTTTCCAGGATCATGTTTCTCTTTAAGACCTACATGTGATCACTGGGACTAAAAAAAACAGGATAAAAAAAAAGACAAACAGGATTTTTGTTTTGCCTATGTGATTTGGATCACATAGGCAAATAGAGTTGGATATTCCAGAGGGAAGTTCAGGAATGTCCTATGACCCCGGAAGTGGGGCATGGATATAACAAGTGAAGTTCAAGGTCTAGCCTCAGATGCAAGAAAAGTACATCTAGGGCCGGAGATTTAGCTCAGTGGTTCCAGTGCCTGCCTAGCAAACTCAAGGTCCCTGGTTTGATCCCTGTAACCACATTCAACAATACAGGGTGTGGTGACTCACGCCCACCAGCAATCAATACCACACACCACAGTGCCGGACGTGGTGACTCATGCCTGTAATCCCAGCCCTTGGGAGGCAGAGGCAGGAGGATTGCTGAGTTCAAGGCTTGCCTGGGAGAGAGAGAGACAATAAAAGAATGAGAAATGCATCTATTTTCCTTTCTTACAGTACTGATTGCCTTTCTCCTATCCACCGTCACTCCCACATACCCACCCGTGTATCAGTTCCTTCTCTGAATCATCAGCTCTGTGAGGCAACAGATTTGCCCTCAGTGACCATCTGTCCAGCACCTGGGACGTCAGAGAAGTTTGTTAAGTGAATAGTACTCCTAGAACCAAGGCAAATATTAACTCTAAGTTCTCCTCTTTTACTAATTGTATTGCCTTTAATGAGCTAACCATTTATAGTACTGTTCCTCCAGGGAAGTGTCTTTTTGTTCCTGAGCTGATTTATAAGTGAATTATCAAGAATATTATGACCATAGGTTGGAGTCTGCCTAGTGAAAATTCCATTTTCAAAGCCAAACCCAAATTAACCTTTGTATTATGTGTCCTTTTGCAATATTAGCAATCAGGGCCATCAGTAATGATACTCAGTACATAGAGCCACATTGATAGAATCTCAGAGAGCACCCCACTCAATAGTGACTATTTCCCTAATGAGAACTTTACACTCTTTGTTTTATTTACATCTCTTCCCAAATCTTTTAGATAGACACTACCTTTAGTGTTTGGAGAGAAGGCTCAGATGGCAAGCCATGTGATTTGGCTAGGCTCCTAAACCCCTCTGGTGCCTCAGTTTCCTAAATTATAAACTGGGGATGGGAGTCTTTTCTACTTGCTACCTTTCATGCTGATTAAAGCCATGTTACTCTCTAAGTGCCTAGTAAAGTGTCATATGTACTGTAAGACTTCAGCAAATATCAGTGCCTGTATCCTACGTGGTAACGAAGGTCTCCTCCTAAATTCATCTCACAAAACACATGTTCTTTCTAATAGATGATTAGTCTATATCTGGGAAACCAAAGCAGCTATGACTCCACCCTAGAACCCACCATCCTCCTTTCCATGTGGCTCAATTAGATTCTCTAATTAGATCTGGTGGGATCTAATGCTCTGTTAATGGGTCAGAGATTGAAGAGGTGTGGAAAGAAGATGGTGGGAGACCCTCTGAAAGTAGTTCTGAATCCAAGGACGGCTGCATGAAGGGCATCCATTATGGGCAAGAGTTACTTCTCACTTCTGTGCACCCAGCCAGCCAGCCTTGTTAGTATGCTGAGAGGAAGCTCCCAACCCCCTCCTAGGTGCAAAGGTAGAGTTCAGGGAGCCTTTCTGAATCTGTGTATTTCCCATGACTGTGATGGAAAACGACTGCTTCAAATGTGAGCTTCAGATATGATTCTGTCTCATTTCTGGGACCTATTCTAAGGAAACTATCTTGTGGGATTAGACAGATTACAACCAGCGGCCTTTGTTAAAGTATTCCTTGTCCATATGGTCTAGACTGTTAAAGAATTGCCCTTTGAGACTCTGTTCTACCTGTCTGCCTTGTAGAGTGAAAAAAGAGCCTTAGCTTCACTGAAGATTATTGATAATGCTAAAGAATTTATAACCCTCTCCTAAGGATCTGTTTATTTTTCTTTGTCAAGATCTTGTATTTTTATTTTTGATTGACACATGACAATTGTATGTTTAGGGATACAGTGTAATGATTTGATTCATTTCTACTTTATAGTATGATCAAGTTGGGACCATTATAATGAGTGAAATCAGCCAAGCAGAGGACAAATACCATGTAATCTTATGTGATTCCATATGTAGAATCAAACTATTCATAGATTGTTTTTCCAAAGAAGTAAAACACTTTAACAAGTTTATTTACCAACAGAAGATATACTTTTATTTTAAGAAAAAGCTGCTGCTCTGTCTATAAAATCTGTCCACTAATGAAGTCAGTGCTGACTCTCCCTCATCACCACTTGCTCTTTGGAAAGTTCATCAAATGTCATGTTTGGTTAGGAAGTGCTTGGATCTCAGTGATTTCAGATTCAGAAGCTCCCATTCCCAGCCGGGGGAGCTCTTCTCCCATCACCCAAGATTCTTCAGATCTCACAGGCCAACTCACACTTATGGTGCTCTACCTTACCTGCCATGGCTGCACCTTATCCTGCATAGCTGAGCTACGATGTACTGATGTTCTCTTTAAATAAGAGGCAGAAATTCATCTGATTTCTTTTCAGTCTTGTCACTTATTCCTCATGAGGATATAGGAAGATCACAACAGCTCTGCACGATCAGGTATCAGCCCTGAGCTCAGTGTCCACCCTTCAGTCTGACCCAGGAGTTGCTAGTCCTTAGGACTAAGTTCTGCCTCCCTGCTCTGGCCGGAAGTCCTGCAAAAGGACAGACCCATAGCTGTGAGCTTCTCCAAAAACCTTCCTGTGCCCTTTGTAAGCGCCTCGTTCAAAATGGATTCCACCGCCTGTGAAATCCTGCTTCTCCCCTCAGGCCTTTGGGTAAGTATGCACTTTGTTACGTCATCTACCTTTCCTTTATTAATTTAGATTTTTATATATTCGTTGCACTTAGAATAATATCTATTATAAAATAGCAACTTATCTAATAAATATTGGTAGGATGGTTACTAGTTACCCTCTGAACAGGACTGCCAGATTTAGCAAATAAGAATAAGGACATTTGGTTAAATTTTTTTTTAGATGGTCTCGCTTTGTAGTTCAGGCTGGCCCTGAGCTCACTATGTAGCCCAGGCAAGCCTCAAACTCAGCAATCCTCCTGTCTCTGCCTCCTGAGTGCTGGGATGACATGCTTGAGCTACCACGCCCAGCAATGGTATGTGGTATTGATGGCTGGTGGGCGTGAGTCTCCACGCCCAGCATTGTATGTGGTTACCAGGATAGAACTCAGGGCCTTGCCTTTACGAGGCAGGCACCGGAACCACTGAGCTAAATCTCCGGCCTGACATTTGGTTAAATTTTAATGTCAGATAAATGGTGAATATGATTTTACATGAGTGTATCATAAAATGTTATAAGACCTTTACTGCAGTGTATTGGAGACAAGCTAAAACAGCCTTATAGTTATAGGGAAGTTGACACTTAGCTCTTAAAACATAGGATAGGAGGGCCAGAGATTTAGCTCAGTGGTTCTGGTGCCTGCCTAGCAAACACAAGGTCCCAGGTTCTATCCCTGGTACAACAATACTGGGCATGATGACTCACACCCACCAGCAATCAGTACCATACATCACAATGCTGGGCATGGTGGCTCATACCTATAATCCCAGCCTCATTGAGTTTGAGTCTTGCCTGGGCTACATAGTGAACTCAGGGCCAGCCTGAACTACAAAGTGAAACCCTGTCTCCAAATAAATAAATAAATAAATAAATAAATAAATAAATAAATAAATAATAGGACAGGAAGTACAACCATAGAGGCAGAGCCTAGAGTGCTCCCTTCAAGGTTAAGTGAACCCAGTCTTTTAACCTTTCACCACAAGACTGTAGTTTAGAGTCTGCCTATTGAAAATTACATTCCAAAGCAATTCTAATTTATTCTTTCCTGTTTCTCTTTTTTACACTAAAAGAAATTACATGCTATGTAGTATCACATAATATTTAACATATTTATAACGTTTATCACTCCATACTAAACTATAACTTCAGAGAGGGCAATAATTTTTGTCTTTATTTCCATTAATGTATTTGCAGGAACTATAGCCAAATCTGACACACATAGGTGCTCAACTAGTTATTGAAGAGTAAATGAATGATTTTGTCACTGAATGAATAAGAAGGTAGTTATATAACTCATACAGAGCTCGTAGTACAAGTCAATACTTTCATTCTTTTTTTTTTTTTTTTTTTTTTTTTTTTTTTTGAGACAGGGTCTCACTTGGTAGTTCAGGCTGGTCCTGGGCTCACTATGTAGCCCAGGCAAGCCTTGAACTTGGCAGTCTTCCTGCCTCTGCCTCCCGAGTGCTGGGATAACAGGCATGAGTCATCACACCCAGCACTGGTACTGATATATAAGTATAAGGTTTAAGGTATAAGGTACTGATTGCTGGTGGGTGTGAGTCACCATGCCTGGCATTGCTGTATGTGGTTACCAGGATTGAACCAGGGACCTTGTGCCTACTAGGCACTGGAACCACTGAGCTAAATCTCCAGCCCTACATTTCATTCTTTATTAGCTATTTGAATTTGAGAAAAGAGTAAAAGATGTTTGCATAACTTGTGGTTGTGAGGAAAAGAAGACAGAGTAATGTAGATGAGAAATATCTGACATTAATAGTCCCAGACAGATTTTTTTCACCTTATAGTTCTTCTCCTTTCAAGCTGTCTAAATTGGACAGATATTTAAGAATAAAATGGAATATGTGGGGTCTCCAACTGTACTTGTCAGATTTCAAATTCTAAAGTTCTTTCAGGGCTTATCTGGCAAGCTGTTTGACTTCTCCTGAACACATGATCACCCCTGACTCGTATTTGAGAACCATACAGTAGGCCCCACCCTGTGTGGGTTAGGGGTATGTTTAGGCTGCGTCCACCTTCTCAGGAGAACAGATACTTGCTCAGTACTTTTTACTCTCCAGCATACCACTTAGCGAAAGGTAGCCAACCCCAAAGAACACTTTCTACTTTGAGAGAGGACAAGATACATGACAATAAAACAAGTTCATGTAAGGGAATTATCAAAAGTAACAGTAGTTTCTTGATTTTTCTCAATAAATACATATTAAACCTAGTCTCTTACACTGTCTGTGGTGTTTTATATCTAAATTGCAACATAGCTTCGACATCCCTGAATCATGACACATAGCAGGTGCTCACTGAATATATCTGAATGAATGACAACCCTAAAATGGATTGAAAATTAACATAGTTCACAGTGAATTTCAACAAAAGAGTTGAAAGTAAAAGTTGCTTTTCTTTTTTGGGGGTGGGAAGGTTTGCGCTGCAGTCACTTGGAAAAAATAAATCCCATTCCTCTACCAAATTACTACTGATATTTCACTTTTGTGGCAGTCACCTTATAATGCATTATGAATGGAGGTCTGTCGGGGGTGAATTACGTGGGTCTGACTTGCCTTCATCCTCAAGTACGGAATCGTGGAAGCATCTGCCTTATGTCATCATTAGTGCTCACTGTTTCTGTCCGAAGCAGGCGCCCGTGAGGGAGGGGACAAGAATAGGGAAGGCCATTTTGTCTTGGGTGGGGAGTGAGCTTCTCAGGCCCGTCTCTTCTCCACACAGCAGAGGCGTGGTTTAATAGACATGTCCCACTCTATTTTATGGTCCACAAGCACATCGGGAAAAATCAGGGGTATAAAACTCCATGGCAGAGTAAGTTCAGAGCAATAACGTGTCAAGGTTTCTTTACCGAAGGAGTGTCAGAGCCTCTCATGATGGTCCACTCCAAACCCCAGGCAGAAGGGGAGTCGGAATGCGTGTCCGGGGCCTCCAGGCTCCCTCCCCAGGCTGACTTTCTAGCAACTGCAGTGCCCCTCTCAGGGGCATGACGTTATGGAGCAGAGCCGGAAGTTCTGTGCTGTAAACGGGTCACAGTGTGCAGTGTCCACATGCTGGCATTTTCTCTTGTTGATTTAGAACTGATCCAAGTGTTTGCCGGGACGGGGAGGGGGATAATATCTGTTCCCCAAACTGCTGCTCTTTGGATGCTCCCTTGCCCCAACCCTTCCATGGCACAGGCCTTCGGCAGTCCTGCCTCCATGCCAGGTTCATGAATCTGAAGATGTTGGTGCTATGTCAGAACTTCAAGGTACATGGAGCGCCCCTAAGTTCACTGAGTCAGCGACCCTCGGTATTCACTCTCAAAGCGCACGAGCTTCCGGAGTTTCTGATGCTGCTTCAAAATTCGAGTTTCCATGGTTAATCCACTCGCATCCTTCTGTTGAAAGCTTTAAAGGCTATTTCTTTCTTGCACCTGCAGCTTTCGAGAGCGTCTGAAGCAGTCAGCTGCTCTCTCCCAGGGCAGCCCAGGTGGATTTCTTCATAACAGTCTTGCCTACAAGTAGATTGAAGGTGCACAGCCAAGGCCACCTGTCACACACACACACGATGACATGAGGACAAAACCCTTATGCCTCTATTTCATCATCTCCATGTTATCATAATCGGCTGCAACTCTGTCACATTTTTGGTGCCAAAGAAATATTCATATGCGCTGTCAGGCCCTAAATCTGACAAGCTCTTGTGGGATCGCACATCTGATGTATTTTTTGAAAGAAAAAAAAATAGAGAAGGTGCCAGGAAAGATGTCCTCGACTGGCACAGGGACACATTAACTCCTCACTGACCAGGGATGCAGACCAGCGCTGAACCTGAGGGTCGTTCTTTTCAGTGGATGCATTAGCCAGTAAGCTGTACCCTGGCAGTGGGGTTTTTGGTATAACACGCGTGTCCAGTTGTGCCGTTCAGTTCATTCCTTAATAGATCCATTCATTCATTCCCACTGAGAACCTACTAAGGGACAGCTGCTGCACTGGGCGCTACAAATGCACAGTACTCAGAGCGGAGCAAAACAGTGTGTGTTGTGCTCTAAGCGGGGAGAGGGCAGGAAACTAGAAAGGTAATTACAGTATTAGGAAGGGCGAGATACTAAACAAAAATCACGCAGAGAAAGATAGTAGCTGTGGGCAGCTTTAAATTGGGTGGTCAGGGAAGGCATCTGTGGGCAGGTCACGCGGTCTGGTGTGCAGGTAGTGAGAGAGGGAGCCCTCCGTGAGGGTGTCTGGAGCCATGCGTGGTCTGGCGCCCACAGGGCTGCCCCGGGCTGGGAGAGCAGCCGCTGCTGGGGAGGAGCTCGGGTCTGAGCCTCTCTGCCCGTCGTTCTGAGTACAAGGCTTCCAGGTAGAGGCCCCTTTTCGTTCATGCTTCCCTTTGTGTCCCCCTGAAAGTAGCTCTGGCTCTCAGTCCCTTTCTGGGGAAGAGTTTCTCAGGCTGTACCACTTGAGCCGAGTGATAATGACGTCGACCGTGGTGGGATTCACCATGCATCTCCCCTAAGCCAGACCACTCATGTACTCACGGTGTGGCTCCCACTCGGGCTCCGTCTCAGTGTTTCACGTCCACACATGCAACATGCCTCCCAACTCTAGAGCAGATGCTGCTCACATACCCTTTGTGAGTGTGTGTGCGTGTGTGTGTGTGTGTCTGGTGACTGAACCCAGCCAGCATCTTCACATTGAACTACATACATCTGTAAGTTTTTTTAAAATTTGAGACAGGATCTTAATTGCCCGGGCTGGACTTGAACTTGTGACCCTCGTGCCTCAGCCTTCTAGAGTGCTCAGATTACAGATGTGCACCAAATACTTCTGTAACTTTGTTCATGCCACTCACCTGTTCTGATCGCCCTCCCCAAAGCTCTGTGCTTGTATAAATTGTACCCAGTCCTTAGGGTTCAGTCCCCACTGTGTCCTCCGTGTGCCCTCCCCAAGCCAAGCCCACCCCTTCCTGTGCTGCTCACCCCTCTAAGCCTCAGCAGTCCTCACTTTCCTTTCCACTCAGTCTTTGGATTCTTTAATCTGCACATTTCCTGAGCCTCTGTCCTGTGTATTGAACTCCGTGGTGCATCCTGTTGTGATTTGTGAGGACCTTGGGTTTGAATCCTCACTCTGTATAACCTTATTCAAATTATATCTTTATCCTTGTCCTTGTCCATCAAATGGAGATAATGATATGTGCCTTGTGGGATTGATCAGAAGATTCATGTATTGTTATACATAAATTTGTGGGACCAGTATGTGCTGTGAGGAGGTTTTATCTGCCAATAGCATTACATTATTCTTATTATCATTCTTCCCAACTAAACCATAATGTAGGGCTTGTATCCACTGCTTTTTTTCATTTCAGGGCTCAGTAATTTATCCACGGCTCGTGCCTGCTAGGTGTGTGGTGATGGTGCTGTTTTATGCCTGACACTAAAGCTTCAGTGTTCGGGTTACAACATGGTAAAGTTAATAAGGTTGATTTGTGGATAAACCCATTTGGTACCAGACTCTTCTAGCTCTGGTACCAAACTTCAACTATCTAGCAGGGAGTACGATGCTGTCCTCTGAAAGGTGATTTATTTCAGGACATATTTATTAAGTTTCAGATATTCAAATTTTGAAAAGTCCAAAAGAAATAGCTGCTTCAGTGTTTGAAACTCATCACAGTGAGAAAAAAACTGATAATTAGTTAAATCCTGGGAATTTGAAGAAGGGGTTGTTTGTTCTGCAAACCCTTGTCCTGACCACAGCAGGGGGATGATGGTGATAGGAGGAGGAAGTGACCCAACTCCAAATGCTTCCTCTCCTCTGTAGCCTATTGTATGAGCTCCGGTTCCACACTGAGCTCAGAGACCACCAGGGCTCCTCCCTCAGCAGCCCAGCATTCGGAACCACGAAGACCCATTCCAGAGAAATGGCGTGGCCAGTGCAGGAGATAGGCAGTCTACTGGTCTTCTCACATCCAAATGGAAATTGTTTCACCTTCAGGCAGAACTGTCTACCACTGTGGATACCTAAGGTGCCGATTAAGTGTCCAGGTGCGGAAGTGACCAAGGGCTCAAATGATTATTATATGCTCACCCACCTTCTAGCAATGTCCCTGGGGTCTTCAGAGGCCCAGGACACAAAACGTGTTAATTTTAGCACTTTTATCATACACCTGAATCTTCTAACTACATTCTGTAATGTTATTGTAATTCAATCACTTCCTCCAAATGTGTGTGTGTGTGTGTGTGTGTGTGTGTGTGTGTGTGTGTGTGTGTGTGGTACTAGAGATTGATCTCCAGACCTCTTGCTTGCCAGGCAGGCGTGATGCTGCTGAGCTATATCCCTGGCCCTTCCCTCCAAATGAATTTGAACAGTATTCTCTCCAATGAATAATTTAGAATGAAAACAATGACTTATTTCTCTCTCTCCTTTACTCTGTACTGTAAATTTCATGAAGGTGAAGAATTTGCCTTTTTAATCATCACCATGTCCACCCCCAGGTTGGTCCGGGGCAGTGGTCCCCAGTGGCTGCTCCTGGACACATGTTTTGGAATGGAGGATTTCTAAGGAGCTTCTGCACCCTATTTCTCATCTTGGAATATTGTTAAATTCAGCTTCAAGATTTAGTGGCTTATGTATGAAGGCACAGCTAATACATCATAGAGCTCAAGGTTTTTGTGTTTTGTTGTTGTTTGTTTTTATCCAGAATGCTGGATTAAACTCAAGGCCTTACTCATGCTAGACAAGCCCTCTATTACTAAGGTACATCCCCAGCTGTACAGCTCAGTTTTGGACTTGGATCTTTTACACATAAAATTTTATCATTAAATTCTTCTCTCAATGTAAGCACAGTCTACCTATTTTTCACATCTGTCACAAACACTTGTGGGCCATAGGATAGGAGAAGAGGTTATCCCTTCAGAAAGTCCACTCTGTGTTGCCTCTGGCCTTCTTCTTCCTCCTGTGGACTCAGCAAAGGATCTTGGTAAGGGAGGAGGGAGACGGTACCCTCCATGTGCTACCTGCCTCTCCGGATGCTGCTCAGAGCCTATGGTCACACACATAGACATCCCTGATCCTAGTTGAGTTGTAGGATGTTTCTGTAGAAAAATTGGGCAGAATTACCCTGGGCTGTTGAAGACAATGATCAAGGCTGTGCTTTCTTTCTAAACCCCCAAAAGATGGAGAAGTTCAAAAGGGAAAAGATGTTAAAAGACTTTGGAGGCAAAGGTACCATTCCCACTCTTGAGCATTGAGTATTTTAGAGAAATTAAACCTTATGCTCATGCAAAGGCCTGTGTAGGAATGTGTATTACTACTCTAAGCATAGCTAACCAAAAGCTAAAAGTAAACAAAAAGAACCGAATACTACTCAGTAATAAAAAGCAATGATCTAGGTCATGGATGACTCTAAAATAGCCTACTCTTAAAGGATACACACCATACAGCTCCATTCATAAGATAGTCTGGAAAAGACACAAATATGGGATGTACCCGTATCAGGAGTTACTGGAGATTATAGGGGAAGGAGTGTGTTTCTATGGAGAAGCATGGACAGATGTGGTGATGGGGTCGTTCTGTGTCTCATCTGTCCCAGTGACTACGAGATTCTGTACAAGGTTGAAACCGATAGGCCTGTGCCTCAATGATAACAATGAGGGTGATAACAAAAGCCAACAATTTAGAACTATTGAAATAAGACAACAAAGACAATATCAGTACAGTAAAGAGGCAATCTCTGCTCAATGCTGGAGGTCTGCGGCCTCCACATCCTGAGTGGCGCCCCCGGAAGGCTGCCCTGGTGTCAGAACCCTTCCCATTGTTTCTCTTGGGTGCCTAGAGAGTCCGAGTGGCATTAAGTGTTGATTCTCTTTATGATTCAAATGTAAAATCAGGAAGAATGGCATGAATATTTATGTACAGGACTGTCAGGCTGCGAAGACAAAAGCCCCCAGCTCTCCTATCTGGTGGAGGCGGGTCTCTGCAAACAGGCTGGCCGGCGTCACCTTCTCTGCGAGGTTGCAGCCATGGTGTCGTCTGCACGTGCTGCCTGGACTCACGCTGAAGGAGGAGAGTCATTTCTCACGCCTCCCAGAGCCCGGGAGGGCACGTTTTTTGGTAGAGCCGCTTTCCTTTACGTGTATCGTTCACCAGATCTAGGTCTAACTAACCTCATTAGGAAGATAGCTTTGGCCGGATGTGGTGGTTCATGCCTGTAATCCCAGCACTCGGGAGGCAGAGGCAGGAGGATTGCTGAGCTCGAGGCTTGTCTGGGCTACATAGTGAGCTCATGGCCAGGCTGAACCACAAAGCAATAACCTGTCACAAAAAAAAAAAAGAAAAAGAAGAGGAAGAAGATAACTTTTTCTGGTGGTCAGAAGCGCAATCTGCAAGCAGAGCTCTCTTTGGGAGATTTTTAGTTCTCTTTAGAACCTGCTCTTTCTGCTGTCACCAAGGCCTCAAAGCCCAGCTCCCCTTGCAGTCTGGGGCTTGCCTGTCCCACCCTGAAGGAGGTGTCTGAACGCAGGGATTTCAGTGGTGTGGGCAGGTGTGAACGCCCGTCTTTGCTTCATGCTCGGCCATCCTCCCTGCCGGCCTCAGTCTCCTTCCAGAGGTCTTCCTGGGCCCCAGGTTGGCAGCAGCCTTTCTTCCGTGGAGCGTCTATGGCAGTGCTCTGCAGCCCGCGGTCTTGTACGTTAGCTGCGTGCACGCATGTCTCTTATACTTGTGGAGACAGAGGCTGCCCCTGGTGTTGCTTCTCCTCCTTCTGTTCCCTTCCCCTCGCCCTGGTGACCAGACCCCATAAAAGCTCAGATCTTCCGCTCCTGTCCTCCACCTTGACCTTTCTGCTGTCAAGGGAGGGCTCATTCTAACACAAAAGACCCAGTGTTGTCATTCTGACCGATTTCTTCAGTTGTTTCCAGTGACAGTGGTAATCATGCTAACAATAACAGATAATAGGGTGTACTTATCTTGTGCTGGGCACTGTGGAACAACTCTGGGCAGATTATGTGGTTCAATTCAAACTTACTGAGTGGGGACAGTTATTAGCCCACTGTGCAGGTGGGAAAGCTGTGGCACAGCGAAGCTCAGGGAGTTGCTCCAGGTCCCACGGCTATCGAATGGCAGAGGCCTGAGCGTGGGAGGGTGGCCCAGAGGTCCTGCTGTTTCTCACACCTTGGTGCATGATCTCGAGTCCTCTGCACAGAATTCAGCCCCTGTGCAGGCTGGGCCCTACCAACACCCCCATCACCCCGGCCGTGTGAGTTGCTTATGGTTTGCGGTCACGCCCAGCTGCCCGGGTCGCATCTCTGAACAGATTATTGACTGTCTATCTAGAACCCCTTTGCTCTTCTTGCCCACATGGAAAAACTGTGCTTTTAAGTTTTTGCCCAGGGCCAGAGGGTTAGCTCAGTGGTTCTGGTGCCTGACTCACAAGCGCAAGGTCTTGAGTTCGATCCCCGGTAACCACATACAATGCTGGGCGTGGAGACTCACACTCACCAGCAATCAATACCACATACCACAGGGCCGGGCATGGTGGCTCATGCCTGTTATCCCAGCACTCGGGAGGCAGAGACAGGAGGACTGCTGAGTTCAAGGCTTGCCTGGGCTACATAGTGAGCTCAGAGCCAGCCTGAACTACAAAGCGAGACCCTGTCTCAAAAAAAAAAAAAAAAAAAAGTTTTTGCCCAGTGCTTCAGCCCATGTCACCCTCTGAGACAGCCCCGGACCAGTGGGTCTGGCTGCCCGCAGCACCCATCTCCTCTCACATCGCCCCCTCATCCCTCCAAGCCTGTCCCCGCGTCAGGACCCTGACGCTGGCCGTCCCCTGGGCCCCTCGCGCGTCCCTTGCGCTCTTTGTGTGAGGTCCTTCTTCTCATCAGGCACCAGCTCAGACACTGTCCCCTCAGAGAGGCTCTCAGGACAGCCAGTCAGAACTTGCTGTCCTGCCGACCACGCGGGCCCCATCACACCATCTCAGTTTTCCCATAGCCACCTGCTTTCCAGTTGTCAGGGTGCTGCACACCACCCTAACGCTTAATAGCTTCAGGCGGGAGTTGTTCATTGTCTTCACTGCTTTGAGGGTCAGATATTTGGGTGAGATCAGACACATGAAGGGTGGTATAGCTGTAGACGGAGGGTCAGATGTTTGGGTAAAGCTTGGTTGAGGGGCACTGACTAAAATCACTTGATTTTCAGGATGGGGGCTGGGCTTGTCTGGAACGTCCCAAATGGCATGCCTGTCATGCCTGGCAAGCTAGCTGGAATGAGGGAAAGACAAGGCCCAACTGGGATTGTAGACAGGAGCACCTGCAGGTGTTACACCCAGGGTGGTGGCCTCAGGGTTGTCGGATTTCTCACATGGGAGACAGATTCTCTTGGAGTGAAGTTTGAAGAAGCAAGGGTTTTAGGGGGAGGGGCTACAAAGTGTCTCACCCTCTAGCCACAGAAGTCCTAGGATGCTGCTTCTGCCAGTTTCCATGGTCAGGAAGTCACCTAGACCACCACAGAATCAAGAGGAGGGACACTGCTTTCACCAGTGGCTGTGAGGCATGGGAAAGCATTTGTGGATGAACGCAGGCTGACACATACTTTTAAAAAATTGCTCATCATGTGCTGCTGCCTTTCTTTATAATGTGTACTGCCGGGAGGTTGCATTGTCTTCTGCAATGCCATATCCCCAGCACCTAGAATCTGACCTATGCATGGCAGATACTAATGAATACTTGCTGACTATAAATATAAGTGAAAGAATAAGTTCACCAACTGGAATGAATGCAAGCACAAGTGCATACAAATAGAATGAATTTAAGTTAACTCTTTCATAACAGGGTCTGATTTTTTTTTAATCTTTGTATCCTCTTTGCTTAATAGAGTTCTTCAACACTAAGAAATGCTTGGTAAATATTTGCCAAACGAATCCATGTATCTTAATCATTATAGTCACTGAAAGATAATGTGGGTTCTTTTCAGCATATACACTGGTAGTGAATAAGAGTGCCTATTATTAATGAATTAATAACACCTTATACAGTGGAAAACCAAGTTATATATTTTGTTTAACAAAAAGAAAACAAACTGGACCAGATCCCCACTTCCCTGCCCCGTTCCTCACTTTCTCTCTTGGCAGCAGGCTGGTCAGCAGCTCTCTACCCTGACGATGGCAGCCAGTGCGACCCAGGGGCCTTGCATGACCGTGTGTGGGTGGGCCAGGGGCCTCTCCAGAGGCCTCTTCAGGGCCCTCTCGCGCTGTAGGATTTCTGGAATTAATTCACCTGAGGTCATTATAGTAAGAGCCACTCCGAAGGCTGAGCTCTGACTTCCTGCTGTGCCCAGAGAATCCAGTAAGACTGCCATCCTCCTATCTTTCTGCAGTAGTTCTGACCTTGTGCAGATGTGCGCGTACAGTATTTGCTGGGGCTCGTGGGAAAGGGTGGGCACTGGCCTCGGATGTGCTGTGCTCACTTCGTGCTTCACTTATGGTATATCCTTCGCTCCTGTAGAAGCCAAGTATCCTGCTAGCACTTGAGCTTGAAGGAGAAGGCTTGGCCCTTGGGCCCATCGGTTCTGCTTCACCTTGTGGCCCTCAACATCTTAGAGACCTCTCCAGGCCTTTAATTTCTTCATCTGCAAAATGGAACTGAACCTTGAAATCCCTTCCTTTCTGTGTTGTATTTCCTTATCCAAACCCATGATTTGGTAATCCCAACCTGAGTGGCTCCTAGAAAAAAAATTCCAAATTCATGGAAACCTTGTGATTGTCAAAGGTTATTTATAAGAAGTCCTATAAAAAATTCCTATTCCAATATCAAATTGTTTTAATTTAATTCCTGGTGTCCCTGTTACAGTCTGCTTGTATTTTTTTTTTAATTTTTGAGGTCTTTTCTATTATATTTTAAGACATTATCTGGTTCTTAATGGAGGTAAAATTTATTGCTCAAAAAAACCCCAGAGAACATTGATTGCCACTCAAGTTAAACAGTAATGCCTTATAGTAGCTTTGGATTAGTTTTATAACAAGGGCATTTATTGGAAACATCAGCATATTGGAAGATTTTTTTTTAACATTGTTCCCCACAGGCCTCTTTTAACATGTGATTCTCCATGAATGCAAATTTTAATAATTTTTCAAGTTCTAACAATTTTGGAAAAGTCTGTGTTTTCTTTAAACCTCAAAGAGCCTATCAAGCTAGGACAAGAATTTTCAACACAAAAAGGAAATTCATTCCTGCTTCATATTTGGCTGATTCTGGGGCAAGGTACTCTCCCTGTTGGACCCCAGATTGGTTAGTTTAAGGAAAAAAAGTTTTCAGTCTGAGAGGGTATTGCCTTCCACAGGAATTTTAGATTTTAGAACTTCACTACTGTAGAAGTTAACAATTCTGAAAATTCACCATGTGTCAGATATAGTGTTTAGTGTTTTTATATGTACTACCTTAGCCATTAAAATAGTACTTCCAGAAAAATAAGACTCCACAAATGTAAGTAATTTTTTTTTTTTTGAGACAGGGTCTCGCTTTGTAGTTCGGGCTGGCCCTGAGCTCACTATGGTGCCCAGGCAAGCCACCGCGAACTCAGTAATCCTCCTGTCTCTGCCTCCCGAGTGCTGGGATTACAGGCGTGTGCCACCATGTCCGGCATTGTGGTATGCGGTGTTGACTGTTGGTGGGCGTGTCTCCACGCCCAGCATTCTATGTGGTTACCGGGGATCGAACTCAGGTGCTTGCGCTTGCGAGGCAGGTGCCGGAACCACTGAGCTAACCCTCCGGCCCCAAATGTAAGTAATTTGACCATGTTCCTGCAGTTGGCACGAAGTGGAGCTGGAACTCAAAGACAGATTCTTTCCCCAAAATAAATTTTTCCCATGGGACTATATCTTCTCATTCTTCTCATTCCTGACTGGTTTGTTTTATGATTATTTTCCTATAGAAGATGCTCAATTATATTAGTTTGCCATGTTCTTTTTCTAATTTGTTCTTTTGCACCCTTAATTCATTTTCAGATATTTCTCCCAGTTAGTGGCTTATCTTTTGATGATCTCAGCTGCACCTTTTCAAGAGAAGTTCATAATTTTAATGAAGTCTAATTTTGTGGGGTGTAGATAGTGCATTTTCTTGTTCTGTCTAAGAAATCTTTCTCTGACTCAATTATAAATGTCTTCTAGGAATTTTATAATTTTAAGATTTGCATTTTAGGTATATCATCCCCTTTAAGTTACTTTCTGCACATCTTATGAGGTTCATTTTTGCATACAAATCTCTAATTATTGCCACACCATTTGTTGAAAATGAGATCATCTCCCTTGAACTGTCTTTTTTCCATGTCCGTGTGATTCTGTTAGTGAGTCCTCTATTCTGTTACAATGATCTTTTCATCTTATCTCTGTTCCACTGCCTTGCTGTTATGATTACCATACCTTTACAGTGAAGTTTGAATTTACATAGTATAAATCTTATTTTGCTCTTCTTTTTCAAAGTTTTCTTGCTTTTTTAGGTTTTTTATCATTGCTTGAGTTTCTATTTACTCAAGGATATATAGAGCATCTAGAAGTCTAACAGTGACCAGAAATTCACAACGACTAAAAAGCACTGTGAAAAAAAAGCAATATGAAAGCTTTCTTCTTTTAAAATTTGAATCTTGATTGGTATAATAACTTTTATTTTTTTGTCAATACATAATGATAACCATTCTTCATGGTAAGTTGGTACATACACATGACACATTTTAATTTTTATCCCCTCCCTTCTCCCCTCTATCACTTCCATCCTTTAGTACATTTCCCTTTTCTATTTCCTTTAATTATATCTTTCTATTTCTTATTATGCATCTTTTATTTTGCTCTGTATTCATATTTTGGGTTTTTCAAACTAGAGAAACCATGCAGTATTTAAACTTGTATGTCTGATTTATTTCATATTTTATTTTAACATTAGGTGTACCCATTCTCCTACAGACGACTCAAGTTTATCCTTTTTGATGGAAGAATAGTACTCCATTGTGTATGTTTTTAACTGTTAGGGCAAGGTACATAGAAGGAGAATACACTAGCTGGGTCAAATAAAATTTCTACTTTGGGTTTTTGAGGAGTTTCCATGCTGATTTCCATAGTGATTGAACTAGTTTACATTTTTCTAAACAGTGTAGAAGTGTTCATTTCTCCCTTAAGCCTCACCAGCATTTATTTTAAATTGATCTCTAGTTTTAGTTTTTTGAGGAATCTCCATGCAGTATGGAAGCTTTCTAGTGTAAAGTTTCATTAGAAAGTGAGGTACTCCGAGCAGGGAATTCCATTTAGTTAATCAAAACTTTTTGTATGGATTTGGATGGATTGCAAATTTTTTAAAAAAGTTGTAGTAATTTATACTAGAACTGTACTGGACATAATTATAACTCCCATTAATGTCTCAGAAAATACTTTTAGCCATAGAGTATCACATGTGAGCATCAGCTGCTGTGGTCCAAGCCAAGTGGGAATTTATTGATTGGATTGAGTTTATTTGGTTACATTTCTGCCTGTCATGTTATCTACTCTGTTTTTGATTGGGGAATAGCTTTATTCAAACCTCTGGAGTGTTATGTTGGAAAGTAATATGCAAAGCACTCTGCTGTCTGTCTCTCCAATGAAACTCATCCCTATTGACCTTCAACTTTAATATCTGCTGGTAACAGTGGGGTAACTGTTAACCAGGCCACTTGAGCCCTAAAATGTGAAACATCACTGCTACCATATGAAGCTGAGCCCATCACTTGCTCTGTCATTAGTCAAATGAAAGCTTTAATTTGGTCAACCTTGAGTTATCCATTTGGCCCTAAAACACCTTCACTGTTCTACATTATCTTTATTCATTTAAAAGTTACAACCCCTTTAAAAATAAACCAAAAGTTTTAATGTTAGAAGCACTGTGATGAGTCAAACGGGAAGCTTTTTCAGTCAGGAAGTAGTGGTTTTTTGATCCATCCCAAACATCTAACACCACGGCATGAGCCAGCTTTGACTATGGCCAACAGTGAGCAGTTAAGAGGGCACTTATGGCTCCTGGTGCTGTGACATTTTGTGCCCTCTGAAACCTTTAGATTCTGAGAAAAAAAAGAATGGCTTCTAAACCAGGCAATTTTGAGGTTCAGAGTTTTCCTGAGTTAGCAGGTTAGATTTTTTTTTTAAAGTTAGAGTTTAGATATTTTCCACTCTATCTCCAAGGTAGCTGACACAGTACTGAAACCATGAAGACTAAATATCTTCATTTTATTTCCTATCCAGAGACACAGCAGGCATAACATTAGACATATCCTGTAATTGCTATTCTCACAGAAGAAGCTTGATGGACATAAGTTTACTAGGAAGTGCAGGATAGAGACATAAGTTACAAAAAAGATATGAGAATGTTTATTGAGCACTTACTGTGTCCTAGGTGTGGGGTCAAGCACTTTCTGTATGATGTATAGTTTAATTCTAATACAGTCTTGAAAACAAGGTGCTGATAGCTCCTTCTTACAGATGAGAAAACAAAAGTGCGCTGTTTGCTCAAGATCACACAGCACCAAATGGCAGAGCTGGTCTATAATCTATCTCTATTACTCTCTAGCCTAAACTCTGATGATTGCATTAGAAACTGGCTCACATTACTTAGCCAGCACACTTAGGAGTAATTAAATTTGTAGTATGAATTACAGTGATCTAAACCAGAATAGCAAGTGCTAATGGGTCACTTTGGGTAAACTTGATAGAAGAAAAAATTCAAAGAAGATTTCCTGAAGAAAATGCTTTGAGTTAGCTTTTGAAATGAAGGATATGAATTGGCCTGGAGAGTAAGATGAGTTTCTGTTAAGGAGCAGCACTTAGCTAGGCACACAAGTGAACAAATTACAAATTCAGAAAGCAACATGAAAGCTCACTCATTGCAGGGCACCAGCCAGAAATAAAACTGATGCCATAGAGGTGAGAATCCAAGAAGCTTCACTTTAATATGGAAGATGTGAGAGATCTACTCTGAGTATATAACCAAGGGGAGCACATAATTAATAGGGTGTTTGATCTTGCAATTTATCTAACACTTTATGTAGGATAAATATGAGTTGAATGGTTTGAAAGTCAAGAGAAAATTTCTTAGTAAAATGTATTTGCTATTCAAAATTTTATCTTCTGGTATATAACATAGTTCATTTCACTAAGGTGCTATGCCCTTAACAGTGTAACAACAATATATTTAGGTTCCTAAGTTAAGAGACCTGGATACAGATGGTATACAGCTTTCAAAAATGAAGGTGTCCATCTACCACAGCCAAGCTCCCAGCATAGCTCTTTCTAAGTCATCATTCCTGGCACTGTGCAGTGTGCACAAAAGGAACACACAAGATTATGGGTTAAAGTCAGGGTCGGGCAAACAGACATCTCTCAACAATCTTATTAAATGAAGTGAACTGAAGTCCACTTCTAGACAGCAGTTGCTGATCCTGAGCGAGGGCCCATGTGTTTGGTAAATTATTGTTGGGTCCCTTCCATTAAAAACTCGCTATGCTACTTAACGCCTCTTCATACTTTCTAAAGGACTTTCCCGACTCCCTTTCTCCTCCTCTCTCTCTTTCCAGTTCCAGAGACCTAATGACTTCTCCCCACCTTTCCGCTTCGGGACTGTGCCCAATGGCAGCACAGAGAGGAACATTCGCAATAACTACGCAGAAATGCACGCCTACATGGGCAAGTTCAACCAGAGGGGTGTAGACGATGCGCTGCTCTCCCTGAAAACAGGGTAAGAACTGCTTTCGCGCACAGACTGATGTGCTTCCCACTCTCTCTGAAATTGATCGAATCAGATGTACCAGTCTATCATCGTGTGTGCCACAGAACATTAAAGAAGACTATTTGTCCTCCACAGATTTCCTGGTGAAGTTGGACATTATAATTCAGGCTGATGTACAGAGATTCTTATTCTATCACTTCTGTGTATTTTTTCACAAATTACTTTCTATTAATTGCATTAACTTAATTGTGAAGCAGAGATTAATAGATATGAAAGTAGAAGGGAAGAGGCAAGGATAAGTCATGTGTTCTTCATTTTAAAAAAACTACACTTTCTTAGAGGTGAAAATGATCATTTTGGAGCATCATGGATAATAGAGAAATAAACTAGGAAAGATTTTAGGTAACGAAAAGGAAGAATGTGCAATTAGCTTTTGTTGGCTCTTTGCGAGGCAGTTTTGGGTTCAAGGAGTGTGTGCCCAGCAAAATGTTCGTGAAGCAACAATGCACTGGCATGCCTCACACCGGGCACACTGGGTCCTTCTGTTTCATTTCCAGATCTCTGGGGAGTGATAGCCACTGAAGCACTTTAAAGGTTGGGATTTGGGAGCCAAGGCATCTTGTCACTATTTCTCTGTTGTCTAATGGAGCGTAGGGACCTCCTCTCAGTGTCCCCACAGCTCCAGGACTGGATGGGCCACTTAGACACTTGATTATAAACAGTAATATAGGAGGCATATTATGTTTACATAAGTAAAATTACAACAGATATCAGAGGATTGCTTTGGGTAGTCTGAACCCCAGTATACCCACAGATTTCAGACATATTAGAGCTTTGAGATTTTTGGTGAAGAGGACCTGTTATAAAGTGACCTGCGCATATCAAGTCAGAAATAGCTTTCCTTTTCCCCAAGGAGGGAAGATTCTACTTTTACCCTGTAGAAGTGCAGGGAAATAGGCATGGTATTTCTTTCAGACCTGTCTGGATTTCTTCCTCTACCTTTCATATATATATAAAATGTTGATCTGGAACATTGATTCCTGCCTTGCTGGCTTTCCTTTTAGTCAAGCACAGTACATAGGTGAGGTTTTTAAAGTGTAGGGATCTGAGGAGTCTGAGCTCTTCCATACGTTTTCAGTGTCTCGCACTCAGCCTGTGCTGCCACCACCCCACCGCCACCACTCCCCTCTGTCCATGTGCTGCACAGCAAAATACTGGAACCTTTCTAGCCACAAAATAGCATTGCCCATCTACCGAAACACATACACCTACACTTATCCTCACTCTGGACTGTAATGAACTGAGAAATGAAAAATGTTATATAAATCTTACCCGTGCTATTTGTTATCATTGCGGTGCTTACTTTTCATTATTTCTGTTATTATTTTTATTGATTCCTTTTACTCCTTCTCCCTTTCAGACTTATGAGTTGGCTTCAGGCCCAACTTACATTCTTATCATACCCAGGAGGAGGCGAAGAACTCCTCCTTTCAACCTGAAGTCCCACAAAGAACAGCCTGGGATGCAGGCATTAAATCCCGGCAGTGGCCCAACTCCAGCCTTTACTTTCAAGTAGTTCTCCAGGGCTTTCTGGGACCCTGCTGCTTCATGTTAATGGACGCATAGGTAGTTTTGTCCCAAAATTCCTCCTTTGGATTTTGTTTGTTTGCTTCGTTCTTGTGCAGAAAACTGGATGCCTTCATCTACGATGCGGCAGTGCTCAACTACATGGCGGGCAGGGATGAAGGCTGCAAGCTGGTGACCATTGGCAGCGGCAAGGTCTTTGCTTCCACTGGTTATGGCATCGCCATCCAAAAAGACTCTGGGTGGAAGCGCCAGGTGGACCTTGCCATCCTGCAGCTCTTTGGAGATGGTGAGTCGAAGAGGGGGAAAGTCCTCCCCAGCGGTCAGGCCGCAATATCAGCCTTTGTCACTTCTCTATGCTTCTAACCTGTGTGTTTCCGAAAAGCATTCCATAGTTCCTAATGAGATTGAGGGTACTCGCTAGACTCCTAAGGCCGACATAACAAGATACTGCAAAGTGAGTGACTCAAGAACAGAAATGTACTGTCTCTAAGTTCTAAAGGTTAGAATTTTGAAATCAGCGAGTCAGTAAAATTAGTTTCTCCTGAGAGCTGCAAGACAGTCTGCTTTATGCCTCTCTCCTAGTTTCTGACAATTTCCTGGTAGTGTCTGGTGCTCCTTGGTTTATGGAAACATCACGACTTTTGCCTTCCTCTGATTCACATGGCCTTCCACCTGTCTGCGGGTTTTTTTCTGTATAACTGTGTGTCTGAGTTTAGCTTTTCCTTAAGACTGTCCATAGTGTGAGTTGTCCACTGTACTCCAGTATGACAACTTCATTCATTACATCTTCAGTGACTATATTTCCATGTAAAGTTATATCTTAAGGTACTGGGGATTCAGGTTTCATAATGTGAATTATGGGAAAAGGGGGACGCAGTTCTATCTACACTGGGTGAAAGGTGATGGCGGAAATTAAAGTTGGTCTTCAAGATGGTACATTTCAATACTGTGGAATGATATTGTAGGGAAGGCATGTAAGTCCAACCAGCTGCCTCACAAGTAGCCCAAAGAGTAGACGAAACTGTGGGAAGACCTGGCTGCCTACGTGCCCAGAAAAAAGGGAAAAGAAGTGGCAGTGTGTCCGTTTACCTGTTCTTCTGTTTCTCCCACCCTGCTCTTATGGCTGGACGAAGAAGAAACAACAGGATCCTCAGAGCAGATGTCACAAGGTGCTGTCCCACGTCACCCTGGCAGCAGGCTGAGCAGCCAGCTTCCATTGAGAAATATCTCTTCAACTTCATTATACCCGTTTCCTGTATTTCTCATCACTTTATTGCCCAAAGTACCCGCTCTTGTCCTTCTCACAGAAACTAATCCAGTTACAGACAGAGTCATTCTTCAGGGCACCAAAGAGCATCAGCCAAGTGGCTTTCTAAATTGGGCCCGCAGAGTTGGGGCTGTTAGGGATGAGAAGCAGAAGACCAGAGGTGGATTTCCAGACCGCAGGCAGAGCTGACTGCTCCACTGCTTAGTAGGCAGTTGTGGCTGGAGAGTGAATGAGCAATTTTGGGTGGAAGAGCCTCTGAGATTTCGTGCTTGTTATCACTTAGAGGAAAATGTAGGGCCCGCGAAACAGTAGAAAGGGTTTGTGAAAGTTGTCAGCTTTAATCAGATTATGCAAAGTTCTTTTTTTTTTTTTTTTTTTTTTTGCCAAACTGGAATTGTCAGAACAGACAATTTTCTTCATGAGATTTTGAGAACATTGCTCACTTGTCTGGGACAAGAGGTGTTCTTGGGCATATGGTTTCTTTAATTTTCCTTTTGTCTAAGATTTCTACCTTTCAATTCCTAGTACCCAGTGAAGTACATAAAGCCGATTGAAAGCTGACAGAACACAAGTAATCAATCACGGGCAGTGTTAACAGGAGGAAGATCTAACTTGAGTGGCCTTATTTCAATCAAGCTTACTCCTGTTTTGCTTTTCATATTTTCCTTTACAACAAGAGGGCTGTATACCTGAGGGACCCTAAGTAATAAACTGGTCTCTCTGCTGATCTTTGTCTGTCTCTTTCCCCTTCCCAATCTGCTTGACACAATTTTAAGGAAAAGTTTCTGAGTCATGTGATTATATGGTTCCCCACACTGTCTATAAAGTGCAAAGTGCTTGGTCTGATACAGAAATCCTCAGAATTCTCCCATCAGTCTTTTCTTCTTCTTCTCTTGCTTTTTTTTTTTTTTTTTGCTCTTTTCTTCATGCTTTTCTCTAACTTAGCCTTGAATTTCTAAGCCCTCTCCACAAGTCTAGCCTAGAATACCTTTTTGGATGATACAGAAAAATTACTCATTCTCTGTGTCCATTCCCAAGTCTCAGTTATGAAGCCCAGTGATGACTGTATCCACACAGTGACTCTCTCCTATTTGAAGTACCCATATCACATATCGCTCAATCAAGTAAATGTACTGATTTATAAATCAGTATCACACATATCAGTCAAGTAAATGTACTGATTTATAAAAGATAAAGGACAGGAGTGACAATGTGCCATCTCTTCACATCACCTGTAGTGCTCTACTGAAGTTTTCATTGAATACTGGTTGTACACATTGATGAATTAACATGTGCTGTAATGGTGGTAATGAAATTACTGTTAATTTTCTCTATTTATTTTCTTTGTGTCTCCCTGTCTCTTTCTTATGCTTTTTCTCTTCCACAATATTCCTCCTTTCCCCCTTTTCCTGCCCCTCTCTTTTCCTCCCCGCCTCTTATTTGCTTTTCCTCTCTTCCCCGCCCAGGGGAGATGGAAGAACTAGAAGCTCTCTGGCTCACTGGCATCTGCCACAACGAGAAGAATGAGGTGATGAGCAGCCAGCTGGACATTGACAACATGGCAGGCGTCTTCTACATGTTGGGGGCAGCCATGGCTCTCAGCCTCATCACCTTCATCTGTGAACACCTTTTCTATTGGCAATTCCGGCATTGCTTTATGGGGGTCTGTTCTGGCAAGCCCGGCATGGTCTTCTCCATCAGCAGAGTAAGTGCCTTGATTTGGATGCCTACAGCTTGTGAAGCTGGCTTACGGAGCACAGAGAGTCCATAGAGAGACCCGCGAGAGAGCCCACTAAGGGTGAATGTTGCTAGAGCAAGAAACCACGCCATGTGCATTTCCCAGGAGTCTGTGTGGCGTAATTTCAAATGGCTCCAAATGTGGGTGAAATGATATTTCCTTTAAAAAATAGCTTTTTATGTGAGGTTTGAGCATTTGGCTCCAAAAGAACTGGCAGCAAGTGGCTTTCTTCCCAAATGCTTTCATCACCATTAGTTGATTATATGTAGACTTTATTAATCATTCAATCCTTTAAAAGACTCACATTTCTATTTAAATAGTGCAGGATAACATACACCGTCTTACTCTAACATACAAGGATTTGTTATGGGTGGTTTCGCTCTATTTTTGAACCATGTATGGGTCATGGGAAATTAAAGAGCTCAATAGGACCTTCAGAAACAAGTTCTGATTAATAGGACTTTTCGATCCCAGAAACTCCCTTAATTGGAGCAAGAGCATAACTCTTGGGCAAATATTTTTTCTTGAGCTCTCTTTATTTTTAATCCAAAGTGAAGTATTAGGAAGACAATTTTGCATATGAACAACTGATCACAGGGAGATATTTAAAAATAGAGTGGACTTCTTTTGATTTTGGTAATAAGGTTGTGAAACTTATGAAGGGTGAACTTAAATGACCATTTAGGATTGAGATTCACATCCTACTTTGATTCAAATGGAGTTAGGAAGGAAAATTGATATATCATTAAATTGTTTCATGCCTTGGTCTTTTTCCAATAGTATTTTCCTGATAGGGCCCAATTTCTTCATTTCCTCTCTGGCTGGGAGTTAATTCTGTCACTCAGTAGGGTCAGAACAGGTGCATGGAACTTGTGCTGGCTTCAGATCCTCAGTCGTACTAGTCCAGGGTGCGGCCCTTCCCCTCAGGAGGGAGGTCGGAAGACATGGCAGTCAGTAACCTTGACAGGACTCCCTTTCAGAGACCTTTGCCATAATCAGTCCCTTTACAGAGGAGAAATGCTTGACATTTCCTCCTGGCTCTCACCAAGAAGAGTTAAAAAGGAAGAACAGGGAAGAAGGTAGATTAACCTCACCTTGAAGACCTGCTATCTTCTAAGGCTCTCTGGGACAGAAGCCTCATTTTCTCGTTCCCAGCCAGCTGCCATTCTCTGTTCTCATCCCCATCCACTGGGACAATGTCCTTTTCCAAACTAACCTTCTTTGTTGTAATGACACAACTCCAAACCCTCCTGACACCGTCCCCTCACAGAGAGGCGTCGCGTCGACCGCTCAGAGCAGGCAGCAGAGTGACAGGAGGATGGCTCAGTGTGGGAAGCGGACACAGAGGACCCTCCGGGGACTCAAACCCTCTCCTTCTCCTGGACACGCTTCTCCATGCCCCAAACAGGAAGTGTACAAAGGGCGTTTCCGTCAGTACTAATTTGATAAAATTTTAATTATTCATGATGTTATTAAGTAGGAAAGTATAAGAAGGAAATCAGGAACTAAGGAGAGAATAAAAGATTATTCAACAAGGGAATTATTTATTCATATTTAATGCTTGATATTTGTCCCAATTCTTCCCTCCCACAGTGTAGAGCACAGCAGGAGCAAAACCCTTCTTTGGCCTCAGGGCTTCTTAATTCTCTGTGTGAATTTGGTTCCTGCTTGGCTAAAGAACAGAACTGCTCAGCTGTTATTTGGTGACCAGAATTCTAAAAGCTGCTCGAATTTGTCAAACCCAGAAAAGAGTGGCAATTGTGAGCTGCTGAGTCCCGCTGTACGCACCGCGGGCCAGGAGCGCTTGGCTCGGGCCGAACGGCCCTGTAGGGTATTCCATTTACCTCAGGGGACCAACAATATTTTTTTGCCATGGGTTCATATCATGGCCTCATTTTACAAATGCAAAAATCTGGGCACATATTTTTAAAAATCAAGGTAAGTTGAGGGTGGAATTGAGGCAAGAAGGGCTCCGGTGGTGGTGCCGTCTGTCTGGCCGAGTCACCGGGTGCGCTCACGGCCCCTCTCGACTGCCGGGTCACTGCCCTGCGCTCGGGACAGGAAGCTGCTGAATTCAGGGACCAGGCCAGACAGTGCGAGCCGCGTCCCGCATGAGTCTGTGCAGCTCTCTGCTCCCAGCTTCCCCGGGCTTTCCTGCCCGGCCAGGCGGCCCTGGCGGGAGGACCTTAGCTTCGCGGTCTTGTGCCTGACGCCACCCGTCCTGTGTCCCCCCAGGGCATCTACAGCTGCATCCACGGCGTGGCCATCGAGGAGCGCCAGTCGGTGATGAATTCCCCCACCGCGACCATGAACAACACGCACTCCAACATCCTGCGCCTGCTCCGCACGGCCAAGAACATGGCCAACCTGTCCGGCGTGAACGGCTCCCCGCAGAGCGCGCTGGACTTCATCCGCAGGGAGTCGTCGGTCTACGACATCTCCGAGCACCGCCGCAGCTTCACGCACTCGGACTGCAAGTCCTACAACAACCCGCCGTGCGAGGAGAACCTCTTCAGCGACTACATCAGCGAGGTGGAGCGGACCTTCGGCAACCTGCAGCTGAAGGACAGCAACGTGTACCAGGACCACTACCACCACCACCACCGGCCCCACAGCATCGGCAGCACCAGCTCCATCGACGGGCTCTACGACTGCGACAACCCGCCCTTCACCACGCAGCCGAGGCCCCTCGGCAAGAAGCCGCTGGACGTCGGCCTGCCCTCCTCCAAGCACAGCCAGCTCAGCGACCTGTACGGCAAGTTCTCCTTCAAGAGCGACCGCTACGGCGGCCACGACGACCTGATCCGCTCCGACGTCTCCGACATCTCCACGCACACGGTCACCTACGGCAACATCGAGGGCAACGCGGCCAAGCGGCGCAAGCAGCAGTACAAGGACAGCCTCAAGAAGCGGCCGGCCTCGGCCAAGTCCCGGCGCGAGTTCGACGAGATCGAGCTGGCCTACCGCCGCCGGCCGCCGCGCTCGCCCGACCACAAGCGCTACTTCAGGGACAAGGAGGGGCTGCGCGACTTCTACCTGGACCAGTTCCGCGCCAAGGAGAACTCGCCGCACTGGGAGCACGTGGACCTCACCGACGTCTACAAGGAGCGCAGCGACGCCCTGGGCGGGGGCGGGCCCTGTGCCAACAGGGCGCACCTCAAGCACGGGACGGGCGACAAGCACGGCGTGGTCGGCGGGGTCCCGGCGCCCTGGGAGAAGAACCTGAGCGCCGCGGACTGGGAGGACCGGTCCGGGGCCAACTTCTGCCGCAGCTGCCCCTCCAAGCTGCACAACTACCCCGCCGCCGCGGCGGGCCAGAACTCGGGCCGGCAGGCCTGCATCCGGTGCGAGGCCTGCAAGAAGGCCGGGAACCTGTACGACATCAGCGAGGACAACTCCCTGCAGGAGCTGGACCAGCCGGCGGCCCCCGTGGCGGTGACGTCGAACGCTTCCACCACCAAATACCCCCAGAGCCCGACCAACTCCAAGGCCCAGAAGAAGAACCGCAACAAGCTGCGCCGGCAGCACTCCTACGACACCTTCGTGGACCTGCAGAAGGAGGAAGCCGCCCTGGCCCCACGCAGCGTGAGCCTGAAAGACAAGGGCCGCTTCGTGGATGGCAGCCCCTACGCCCACATGTTTGAGATGCCAGCCGGTGAGAGCACCTTCGCCAACAAGTCCTCAGTGCCCACTGCCGGACACCACCACCACAACAACCCCGGCGGCGGCTACATGCTCAGCAAGTCGCTCTACCCTGACCGGGTCACGCAAAACCCTTTCATCCCCACTTTCGGGGACGACCAGTGCTTGCTCCATGGCAGCAAATCCTACTTCTTCAGGCAGCCCACGGTGGCAGGTGCGTCGAAAGCCAGGCCGGACTTCCGGGCCCTTGTCTCCAACAAGCCGGTGGTCTCGGCCCTGCACGGGGCTGTGCCCGGCCGTTTCCAGAAGGACATCTGTATAGGGAACCAGTCCAACCCCTGTGTGCCTAACAACAAAAACCCCAGGGCTTTCAATGGCTCCAGCAATGGGCATGTTTATGAGAAACTTTCTAGTATCGAGTCGGATGTCTGAGCGAGGGAAGAGAGAGGCGAAGGCGGGACGGGAGGGCGGGGCTGTGGGTTGCGTGGTGCGCACGTCCCAGCGGGGTCGGGCCGAACTCGGTTCCCATTTGCTCCTTTCTTCTTCTTTTACTTTATTTATGGGATCCTGGAGTTCTGGTTCCTTCTGAAGGCAACCCTGGTGACCGGCACCATCCCTCTTCCCTTTCACAGTCCTCCCTCCCTCCCCGCATCTGTCTGCCATTTCTGGTCCCTTGCGAGAGAAGACGAAGCGGCCCTGAGCGCAGGAGGGTGGAGAGGAGGAAGAACGCGCTGCGCGAGAGTGTCTTCCTTCACGGAAGAGCTGGCCCGCGGGAGGCCGGGAGGCGCGCAGGGGCCCGCGCAGCGCGGGAGTAGCTTTCCCAGCTGATCTCTTCGTTTAGAGGGGGAAGCACAAGTATCCAAGCGACGCCAGTTAGCGTTCAGCTCATGAGTGGAAGGAGCCTTTTGCTAAATTCTTGTTGCATAGATGGCATCTGCTAGGGGCTGTGGGCCCCGCAGAGGGGGAGAGGCCGTGCGTATAAGCCGAAAAAAGATGTTGGCTTCAGCTCCGTGAGACTCCTCGGGGGTGAACTGGGGTGAAAGGTCATTGGTGGATGCGTGGGTTCACAACAGACTGGAAAGTTCACTTCGATGGTGTTTCATGGCACGTTGAAAGCCAGGGCAGGAGATCATGTATGTCCAAGTACACTTGCACATATGTGTGGTGGATGCCTCTACACACATACCTTGACTCTTTGTGTTGTTTCTCTCCCTATCCCTGGGCAATATGGTTGTTTTGGCTTATATACAAACAGAGACAGTCACGTGTTACCTGAATATTGGCTGTCTTTCCCCTTCACCTTCCTAAATAAGGAGAGTGGAAGTTCTTGACAAAGATTATGTGATGGAGACACACACACACACACACACAAAGGAAATTAGACAATCCTACAAAAATAACTTTTCAGTGAATGCCAATGGTTTCAACCAGTCTGGGCTAAGAACTTTCCAGGAAGATTATAGGGAAATAGAAGGAGTTATGATTATTTTGCCCACACACGAAAGCAAAAGATTCTACAAAGTCCTTTGAGCCTTTAGACCCTTGACTGGCCAAGGTTTGGGGAGTAGCTCGGTAAGACTGAAGGAGAAGGAAGTCTCCTGGGTGGTAGGGTAAGTGAGAGAGGGGGATGTTTTCGATGCTTTGATCCCTTCTTACTTAACCTGGAGCCAGAAAAACAGGTCTCTCCCCCACCCCCCGCCCACCTGCCCGGAATTGACAACAGCAGATAAGGGGAATAGACAGGAAGAGAAACAAGGCCCAGGAGCACAGCTCAGGGAGCCTGTAGGGAAGGGAAGAGGTTTAGATGCTCAGACGCAGGAGAGGACAGGCAGAATACATCCTTCTCCCCCCCCCCCCGGGCCCAACTCTGTGGAAGTGTGACTTGAGCCTAGCATGAACACTTTTGGTAGAGGCCCTTCCACCCTCCTGCAACATCTCAGTTCCCTCTCACATCCTACCATTCAAAAGGGTGTGTTGTGTGCATGCACGTGTGTGTGCACACAGAAGTCCAGGGAAGAGGGTCCTAGTACACATGTGCCCCCTTCACTTCGGGTTGGGAAACTGGGAAGGGGAAGGAAGGTTTGTCACTGCCGGTCCTCTAACTCGGGGTTGGGTGTTCTGTGGGTCTGTCCCACCGTCCCGCCGTCCTCCCTCACTCAGGGTGGCATCCAAAGAGCCCAGGGTCTGTCTGGAAGCTTCACCACAGGACCTGGCTTGTTGTACACAGGACAAATAGACCAGAAAGGTGCTCATCCTCCTCTGGAAGAAAGCCACCATGTCTCTTCATGTCCACCCTGCAGGGCTGCTCTCTGTCTTCCTGTCTGCCATACCTTGAGACCCTTCCTTATTCCCTGCCCTTGACGACCATCCCCTCCCCACCTCCTTGACTTTACCTCAGTATCTTTCGTGTTAAAGCCAGTTGAAGGCCTTGCAAAGCTCTGTTTTCTTTCTGAAACAAACATGGGGGCAAGGGGCTGAACCTCTCACAGTTTTGGAGAGAGGAGCACGGAGTGCTTTACCTTAGATTCAAGGGAAGACAGAGAGCGGACAGAGGGTGTGAGGGTCTCCAGGAGGGAGAAGGAGAAGGGCCGCAGGAACATTGCTTCACCCTGGCTCTGCCCAAGAGCCAGGAGCTCCTCCCCTCACTCCTCCTCTTACCTCACCCCTTAAAAAAATACAATAAAAATTAAAAAAAAAAAAAAACCAAACCAACTAACCTAGCGAACAGCAATCTAGAACACAGGGAGCTCCATTGGTCTCCACTGGTGACTGAAGTCAAGATGGTGTTTATTTCATATGTAAATATTTTGTTTTCTAATTAATTTTGTATAGATAAAGTGTTCTCTTGTGAGTATTCAGGGTGTTGGGCTGGAGGGAGTGGGGTGGGGATGGGAATGAGGGGGGAAGAGTGTTTCCTTATGGTTTTCCACTTTCCCTGGGGTGGGGGATCGCCTTGTGTGGCGTTTGCTTCAGGCTGTCTGGAGAAAGCGAATGCAAATGTAAGTTACTACAGTGAAAGAGCCAGGGGAGTAAACTGTGTCCAAGCCCTTCCCCTCCTCCAACACCATTCTTGGTGTCTGAGAAATGTTCATTCACCTGGGCCTGGGCTTTGCCACAGTCATTTTGGCTCTGAGCACATCCCCGTCGGGTCCAACTCCTATCTTCTAGGTAGACCACAGGGGACCAGCACCCCAGAGAAGACAAGCTGGAGACACCACGTTCTCCCTGTCAATACCTGAATTAACAAGGGTCCCTGAAAGGGTTTAAAGCAGAACTGAGGTCCAGCTAACTTCCTCTCCCTGGCCTGGCTTCTCAGAAAGCTCAGCGCAGAGGGATCTCTGGTACTTAGTGACTGTCTCGCCACCTTGACCCTTTTCTTCTTAGTCTCCCGGCCCTGACCCTGACCCCATCCCACCCATCACAGTCAGCACTGCAGGGGTACCCAGAGAATGGCCACTAACTCGGCTTTTCGAAAGATGTGGTATCTGGTTACAATGAGATGGTGCTGGATATGGATCTTTCAAGTTCACACTTTTCTAAAAAAGATTGCCAGATTTGCTCAAAACTCATTGACTAGGCGGTTCCCTTAGAAACACTGCTGTAGTTTTAGAGGCAGGAGGGGGGAATGTGAGGGATGGTGACAATAGTGACTTTATCTTTGCCTCGTTCTCACTGCTGCCATCAGGAAGGTGCTATTTGCCTCGACTCAGGTGTTCATACCTGAACTTGGGTAAACCAGACAAATAGAATTTCCTTCACTGGACTGTTGGCTTTGTGGAAGGTAACAGATGCTCCCTGCCTCTTTTTACCCTGAGATGAAATTTCCAAATCCATATGCCTGGCATATTGCATTTTTTCCTATCCTCCTCCCATCGTGAGGAGTTGTCAGCTGGGCGATTTCATTTTTCTGAGCCCAATATTTGGCCTAATCGATCACTCTCCTTCAAATGGGTTTTGAATCGAGACCAAGTAAGACATTCACAGCCTGCTCAAGAAGTTTAAGGAAAGGAACGCAGTGAATTGTCAAGTTCTAGAGGTTACTTAATTTCGGAGTAACGAGACAGTAAAATGCATGAGGAATTCTGCAGTGAGCCCCATGTGTAGCACAGATACACATGAACCAAGACCTAATCAATCCATCGAAAACTGTGAGATTCTGTAGATGCCCTCAGGAGCACCTGGTGTTCCAATGTTCTTCAGAATCCATGCTTTCTCTCGTGTGCTCTTTATCCTACCCTTCCATTGTGGAAGTGGGTTGGTGGGTGTGGTCCTGCATCATTCCTTTCAACGGCAATGCTAAAATCTCAGCGTTTCCATTGACCTCAGTAATCTGATTATGGAATTTGCCTGAATCAAGAATGTGCATACCCTTCAGAGTGACCCACATACAGTAGACATTGGTATTTCAAAAGTTGTCACTGTGCATCCTCAGCCAGCTCTTAGGAAGTGTTTCCCTATCCTGGCCATGGCCATGCTGTGACTGGGGGGAGCAAATCCCAAATGATTCCATTAAATGTCGATGGTGTCAGTAGTGCCAAAACGCATGTGTAATGTTATAAAATAGGAGTTGTCTATACAGTTAAGTGAATGTCACTCATCCAGTCCTTCATGGCCATCAAGAGTCTCCCAAGGGAGAATTCTCTGCAGAGTGCTGGTCACCTGCACCTCTCACTCAAGAAATAGGGCTTCTTTGTTTTCCATTTTTGTTGGATTTTTAAGAAATACAAAATTTAGGGACAAAATAACCAGATTGTTCTGGTAATAGTTTTCAGAAAAGCTATTCCTGAACTCACTTTATTTTTTTAATCACTGTCTCTCTAAAAAGGCCCTGTCGTTGCTGGACACCCTGTGTATGTCAGTTGTGGTGTGCTAGAGGTAACTCAGGCATGTGCATAAGTGATGTATCGATGAATGCGTTAGGCATTTCCATTATTGTGACTGTATCTTATGTGCTCTCTGAGCCCAAAGCCATATAGGAGATATGTGTTCAGTGGGCTGCTCACCACTCTGTTTGAGCCTTTGACACTCACTTGAGTGTTGGAGTTTTTCCTTCCCATCTAAGATGGACCATCAGTATGTAACAGGTCAGCCTTCCCTGGCATATGCTCCATGACACGATGTCAGGGTCCAGCGAAGGCTTTCAAACTCCCAGCTCCCTGCGTGGTTTCGTCTCTTTAACACTGAGGTTGTTAGCTGTCACTGAAATGAAAGCAATCCCAGGAAAAGTGACGTATTAAGCCATATTAGGGATTTATACATTTAAACACCTCATCTGCATTAGGATTCTCATTCCTTTTCCTGGAAATAGGCTCTGATGCAAGAAGAAAAAGAAGAAGAAAACCGATCGGTCTGAGTAACCGAGCAGGGAGCAGGAACCCAGTTTCCAGAGGTCAAGAGAGATAAATCACATTTCATCTCCACCTGCTTTTGTTTAGGGTTCAGGTGATGGTGGACTAGAGCTACTCTTAGGAATTGTTTTCAATATACAGTTACATAGAGTGTGAATGTAGATTTCTAACTTCAGTACTTTACAGGGCAGGGTAAGGACCGTAAGGTCACAGTGCTGCTCCTTCACTGCAGCACACAAAGGAGGCAGCTGACGATGGGATTGTATAGCATAACATGTCAATTGTACTATCTGCTTTCTGCCCTGATTCATTTAATCTTCCAGTTAGCCTAGTTGTCCTCTATCCTATTCTTCCCTACGTTCAAACTGGGTGCCCAGTTCACCTAGCCCATACTTACTGTTAAGGAGCCTTTTGAGTACCAGGTGCTACTTAACCTGTAGGACAAATTTTTAGGTCTATCAGATATTTGGCACAAAATTAAAATACAAATAAATCAGCCTGAGAACTTCTAATATTGATCTAAATCTAGGATTCCATTCTAGTTTGGGATTCCATTCTAGATTTCCCATATCATATAAAATCATGAGATGCGTGACTGTGTCCCACCGGCACGCCAATCCAGCCTCATCGGTTCCATCACATGGCGTCCCTGTGCATTCTGTGACGTATGTCACTGTGTACACCCCTGAAAAGGCCCTCTGCCAAAACAAAAACAATCTAAATGAAAGTCAGTGCTACATCTGTGCCTTGGAGAGACTGGTGAGAAATGTGAGGCCTCTCATTTATACTGCGGAAGCACAGAAAAGAAAAAAATGCTCAGAAGGTGTTAACGAGGAAGTAACTGGGGAACAGCGGGACCGGTTAGCCAGCTCCACCTCTCTCTGCCGCTGCATCCTTCTGCTTCCATGTCAGAGCCTGTCGCAGGGAGGGCGGCCCTGCTCTGTGTGCTAAAATCTCATAACAATTGCTGGTGTGATGACGAGGGTGACAGGTCCTGAGGGGCGCTGGAGGTGGGAAGGAGACTGGGGAGGGTCACTTGTGGCCCTGGAACTGCAGAGTGTAGAGTCTGTTGTGGCAGAGGTGAATTGGAACTCAGTGTGCGAATTAAGAGTACAAGCACGAAGCACAACACGAGGCCTGTTACAAATTGTCATCCTAAGTATTTAGTCTCCATATTTTAAACTTGAATGCTTTTTATCTGTAATTATTTTAATGTTGTGATTTGGGAGATGGAGCAGAATCCAGTATCATGCAAGGGGGAAAAAAAGCGAAAAGCTCTTATGAAATACATTAGTTATCCCAGTGTGTACCGAGTACGTGCTATGTGCCAAGGCTAGAACTGGAGGGATACAAAAGGTTTTAAATAGAGTATATTACACTCACATAGAATATATGAATGCATAAGCATAAAATATTTCAGTGTATGCAATAGGTGTGCATATGTGTAGATGAGAGATTATACATGTAGATTTAATATTTTCTGGATTCGGGGTATGACGCAAAGATATCCAGTATGCTATTTAAAAAAGAAAACAATACAGAGGTTCAATTCTCTGCATCGTAGTTTAGTCTTCTTGGGGAATTATTACACCTTTCAAAGCTCAAACTCTCAAATTCCCTTCTGACCAAGGCCTCGGAATTTTCACATCTCATCTACCTTCTTTCAAGCTTCTCTTTAGTCTGTCCATAAATCCAGCTGGCATCACTGACTTCCGTCTTTGGTCGTAGGAAGACACGAGTGGCCTTGTGTTTCCCCAGGGCATCGGTGCTCTTTCCAACACTCTCTTCCTCTTCCTGTCCTCTCGCCACGCTGTCTTGCTATTTGTTGGCACACCCTCCATCACCCACTGCATCGCTCAGAACAGGTTTTAAACCTGCGCGGAAGAGCATCAACTCAATTAATTTAACCTCACTTGCACCTTGGCCACCTCGGACACCTGCTTCATTTCTGCTATGCTGACTTCATGTCCCACTCTGTTAAGTTTGTTTTATTTTCCTTTTCTTTCCTGCCGTAGGCAGTCTTTCCTGTATTACCAAAAGGAAGCATCCATGTTGAATTCTCGCATAACCTCTCCTCTCTGCCCTCCGCTGTGTCTTGTCCTTCACCCATCTGTCCCGGTTTCTGTCCCAACTCAGTGCTCCTCTTCCTTGTGCCATAAACCCACCTCTGTACCCACTCGGGTACACTCCACGCACCTCCTTGGGTGCCCCACACACCTGCTTGTAACTATCCCAAAACCAAATCTTATAAACATCTTTAAGGGAAAAAATCTCTAGATTCAACTGAACTCTTGCATTTCGGTCCTGTCTCTGCTAATCTTTGCACTTAACCAAACTTGGCAGCCAGATGTCCTTCCCGTCTTCATTGCCTAGTTCCCCGAGCTATTTTTTTTTCTTTTTTTCTTTTTTCTTTTTGCTTTTTGAGACAGGGTCTCGCTTTGTAGTTCAGGCTGGCCCTGAGCTCACTGTGGTGCCCAGGCAAGCCGCCATGAACTCAGCAATCCTCCTGTCTCTGCCTCCCGAGTGCTGGGATGACAGGTCCCCGAGCTTTTATAGTAGGACTGCCACCTGTCCTCTGCCAGAATTCCAGTGAGCTTCCTGTTACTGAGTCCGAGAGTTTATTTTTTACTCATTCTGGGCTCTGTGCATTCTTCTAGTCATCTTAACCTCACCGCTCCCTGCTCTTCCTCAGTGTCCACTTACCACGGTGACCTTGACCCTCTCTCCCTTCCCTGCACACAAGCTCACTGTCTTCCACAACTTTATTAATTCTGAATGATAGTCAGTTTTAAGTCTGACTCCCGTCACCTCACTGCTATCCACTCAAAAATCCAAAACTATCCCTGCAAACCAATATGATAACCAAGTTCCCTTTTTGGTTAAGGGGGCCACCATTCCTTCTGTTACCAAACTAAAGCTTCACCAGACCCTGCGCCTCCTCCTTTCTCTCATGATACCCATCTCATTATTTGGAAAGGTCTGTTACTCCTTACCCCTAAAGTTTTACACCTCCTCCTTTCATTCAGCCCTTCTGAATGAAAATAACCCAGCACACTCTGGGTTACTGCAGGTCTCAGAGCATTCTTCTGAGAATTGATATCAGAATCTATCCTTTCTAGTTCTCACTTCCCAGATTCAAATTAGATCATGGCATCCTTCGAGGAAAAAAATATTCTTCAATGGGCTTCACTGGCCACATTCTCCAGGCAAGCTTTGCTTCTCGTTATTTACCTTGAGCATGCTTCATGTCAGGCAAGAGAAATCATGTGTTTATCCCTTAACTTTCCTATAGATTCTGATTTTCTTACTTTGTCTTTCTTTAAATTATTCCCTTTGCCCAAAATGCTGCTGTCCCCAACTTCGATCTCACTTCCTTTTCGCATAAGATACATTTCTCCTATATAAATTTCCAAAGGCCAGAACAAGTAGCTGCCACATTTATTTTTCTTCATGCTCTATAAATTTTTAAAAAATGTACATATTTTGTGAATGCTCATAACCATCTTAGTTGATAGTTATTTGGTTACATAGTCATCTTCTCTTATAGATCCTAAGTAGAAAATGTATTTACTCATTTTTTTATCTCATATAACACCTGAATACCTTGTATATGAAGACACCACTACATATTTGATATTATTACAGATTATAATAGAAAAGGAGTTACTCTATTTTGCTCACTGGATACTTGAATCTAAAGTAAAATTTAAGGATAAGCACTCCCTTGTATCGTTCTATTTCCATAGACATAATCACAGCAATACACTGCATGCATACATTACCATGCTAATTATTACTTCCAGTGGGAACTTAGATTTTTCTAAATTGTACTTTGTCCTTGGAAATCACTCCGTGACAGTTTTTGTGGTTGGTAGAGTGTATCTGGAATACTCTACATACACAAATAAAGTGACAGGAGGAGTGACCCTGATGTATATTGATCAAATGTTAGACATCAGAAGCTGTCTACTTTGAGCAGAGCTTGTACCCAGACACTTCACTACTGTGACTGAGTCTAACAACCTGACGTGTACTGGATTGATCGTTGTGTTAAAAACCTCGTCACAGTTCAGTTTCACTAATCACACAGCCTTCTCCCACGTGGTAGGTCTAACAGAACCAGTGTATTTAAGACATAACACACTAGTGCTTCCTTTATTTGTAGTAACTGTGCCAGATCAGGCTGTGTGTGCTGCTCAGGACCTGTCTTGATAAGGCTGGATTCTTCCCCTCCATTGAATTTACAGGGTCGTCCTCCGAGCTGAGGTAATGGAACACATTAGCTCTGATCTGCACATTTCACATGACAATAAGTTGGGATTTAAATGAGGTAGTTGAGAGAAAACTCTAGTCTGTAAACTTTCTTTGGAAATATGAAGGAATCCCTTTCCTTGACTGAGAGAACATCACTTCTGATCTTACAGCCCTCCTGTTCTTTCATTCTCTGAGCCCTGCTCACCACTCCCCTGGTCCTTGGGTTCTACTGAAGGGTCTGATCTATTTGTTCTAGTTAGTATCAGCTTCTGCTCACCTCACTGTCCTTTCGTTTAAGCTGCTCTACTAACTGATCATGTTTTCTTTCCTTCTCCTGGCCAGCCTCCTCCATAAATCTCATTATGTCATTGGCCATGAATTATTCTCCTTTGGGAAACATTTTCTGTCACTGTGTGCTAATTTAAAGTGTACTATAGAAAACCGAACTCAAATAAGTTGCAGGCAGTGACAAGTCTCTTTTTCAAAAAAAAGCAAACGAAGTCCATTCTTCATTGAGACAGGGGGAGTGGAGAAATTATCATTGGCAAGCTGGGGCAAAACTTGTGACAACTTGGGAGAAATCTATTAAAAGTTAAAACGTAAGTCTAGATGGATAATTTTTTTTTCAAAAATCCAATTATGTCTAATAGTCCCAATCCTGAGAATGAGGATAGTTAACATTTTAGATCAAAACATACCTCATTATATTGGATCATGAGACTTTAAAAAACAAAAATCAGTGAAACAGATACTGGCGATAAGCAAGCAGGAGGGTGGTAAAGCAGCCATTCTCCAAAGAAAGACATTCATGAATCCCTCGTGGACCAAAATTGTATGCAGTTTTACCTATGAAGTACTTATGTAGATATTTTCCCTATAGGTAGCTGTAAAATATGAGGAGAGGAAGGACAAGAAAAGGAAGTCTGCAATGGAGCTGCTTCTCATATCTAAAGAAAGCTGACGGTCCATTGGTCACTGGCTTTGGTGACGACTCCACAAAGTAGAGAACTTCCAAAGCGCAAGACCTGCAACTGCTGACATCCAGATATTCATTTATTTAGTCACTTCCGAGGCGCCCGAAGCATTTTCTAAGGCCACCTCACACCCACTTGTGCAGTGCGGATCGCTTGACCAAATCCTACAAAGTCCAGGGAGACTAACAGCGCCCCACCCCGAGATGAGTAAGGCTGTGACCCCAGCCGTGTCTGGGAGGCTTCTAATGTCTACAAGGCATCTGGCCACAGGTTATCTCTGAGTCCACACGCAGGCACTTAGGCTACAGCACCCAAAGAGCCATTGATCGCTACCCGGGAAGAGAGGGAGGGACTCGGCCTACGTCTCCTCTCCACAGCATCTGAGACACCCATCTGTGCATCCCCTGGGCAGGAAAAGAACTGAGCTCTGGTGGGAAGGGGCTTTAGAGGGCGTGACCACGAGAGTAGGAGTGTACTGAGCTGCTTGCCTCTCTTAGATAAGGATATTACCTTTTCCCAAAGAAATGCTTTTGCTTAAAAATAATAATGATGCCTGACTGAAACTTCGTTCCTATTCAGAGCAGTCTATGTAGTTAACTGTGGTTGTTACATTTGGGTTATAATTGATTATTTTAACAAAATTAATGACTATTTTAGTGTTCCCCTTGCATGTGACATAAGAAACATATGCAAACCAGTAATGAGGCCACTCTGTGCCCCTGGCTGAGTTGTGCTCTCAGTAACTTATTAATTGGTTCCATGTATTCACCAAAACAGCCCAATTGCACCTAGTTAGTTAGTCTCTTTGCTATGAGCATTCTAAGGTCTGCATACCTTCTCATCTCAGACACACACACACACACGCACGCACGTACACACACACACACATACACATTGACATGCAAAATTGTAACTACATCCCAATTGCCAATATCACATTATGTTTGGTAAAGGTATTCACTGAGGACTCGATGGACAGACATATTACAGTTTATGAAGTACTTTCTCTTTTGTTCTACCTGGTTGTGGATTGCTGACATCTTAAGGTTAGACAAGAATTTACAGACTTTACCCAAAGGGAGCATGTTTCTTGTACTGGAACAACCTAGTTACTGTGTCAACTACCTTTTCTTACCCCATGGAATCCATATGGTCTAGTCTTTTGATGTCCCATTAGTGTATCATGGTAGAAAAGCAGAAGCCAGTCTCTGAACAGACAGCACTGTTGAGTAGATACATTCATAATATGTGGCCATATCTGGTCTTAGAAGTGACATGAACAGAAGTAGATAGGCCTGTTCTCAGTAGTGACAGGAATAGGGATGAGTGTCTAATGAGAAAGTCATTTGTGCATTCTACTTCCAGGGTCAAGAAGAGGAAAAATGGCAAGATATCATGTAAGAAGAGAAGAACTTTTATTGAGAAAACACAAAATAGTTTTAAAATTATTCCTTCTTTGATATGAATCCAACTGGAAGTCAACCAGGGCTCTTAAACTGTGTTTTCCTTTATTATTTTTTCATTGCTTGTATTCTCTTCTCTTTCTCCAGCCATTTGTTTTGATTATTTTTGTTTGTTTTGGGGGTACCAGGATCGAACTGAGGACCTTGTGCTTCCAAGGCATGCTTCAGAATCACTGAGCTAAATCCCTGGCCCTTCTCTTTCTCAGTCTATACATCTTGAGATATTTTGTATCCTAAATTAGCTCCAAGTAACACACACACACACACACACATACACAATATTAAGATGAGAAAATGAGGAAGCATAGAGCTTGAATGTGTTTCCAAAGCAGAGCACAGTCACTTTGGTTGAGTAAATGCCAATGTATTTTAACAACCAAAATGGAGTCTGCTAGACATAGCTGGGCACCTCAGGCCAGAGAAAAGAGTAGTGTTATTACAAAAATGATTCCTGAGACTCCTGTTCACCTTCAGAACATTTACTTTGGTTACTTCCTAAGAGCAGGCAAAAGAGATGGATCAAAAAGAAGAGTGAAGGGCCATTAGCTGAAACCCCATGTTACAAAGCTGTGGCATTTTCTAACCTGTGTCAGCCTGTCCTCCTTGGAGAAGGAGGGACTTTCTAAGGTTACCAAGCTCTGCTGTAGAGCTACTACCCTCATTAGCCTGAGGTAGGTTCTGAGTAAACCAAAGGAGAAACACAATGAATTTCCAAAGGAAGAACCTATATTCCCTAGACCCATAATCAATAATTGTTGGCCACCTAAATCCTGAAATAAACATGAACATTCCAAAGGTCTTCTGAGAACACTTTTAAAAATTTGATGCAGCCCCAAAATTGTAATGTTAAATTCTTTAATCATTTATAGACCAGGGAATCCTGCAGCAACCATTTATACAACCTACCCATTCACAAATGTGTGGTTAACAGGAAGAAATCCAACTTTCCAAAGAGGAGAGCGTCTTTTGTTTGTGCCACACAGCAGATTCTGGTCCATTCACAGAACATTCTGTTTATGTCAAGACCGATGCTGAAAGTGTCTTAGCTTAATATTGGTTTGTGTTTTCTGTTTCTTTGTTTTGCCTTTTGGTCACTTTGTCTGCATTTGGGGCCTAGATGAAAGACAAGGGAAGAAGTAGGAAGATGGAAAACCCTTTATCCCATCAGGTTTACAGTGCACAAGCTTCCAGAGCCTGGTTCAGGACCTGACTTCAGGAGAGGACATGGTCAGAGGGAGGAGGTGACTTTAATTTCATGCATGGGGGAAGGGAGGATAGGCACCTGAATCTTCCTTATGCTCAAAATTCAGAGTCAAGCCAGTCACACATATCATCATTTCTCTCCTGCCTTTTTGCTCCCACCATCACAAGTGAGGAAGAGGACACATTATTCTACTTTGACACCATGGTGACTTCATCTTTCTTACTAATACTGCCAAAATTTCTGAATCATGAAGCTCCTTAATGACAAATAACAAGACCCTCTGCTGATGACTGTATGGGACATTTTATTCTCCAGAGATGACCCTTATCTTTCTTACGTTACAGCTCTATTCATGTGGAGTACAAGGAAGTAAGATTCATAAGGAAGCCAGGCCTGGTGGCACAAGCCTGTGAAATCAGCACTCTGGGAGGCTGAGACAGGAAGATCACAAGGCATGCCCACCCTGTCAACTTAGCAACTTGGCAAGAACCTGTCTCAAAAATAAAAGAAAAAATAAAGGAGTGGGAATGTGGCTGAGGGTAAAGGCCCTGGGTTCAATTCCCAGTATTGCAAAAGCAAACAAACAATTTGTATAAGTCCTAAGAAAATGAACAGAAGGGCCAGAGATTTAGCTCAATGCTTCCGACGCCTGGCTAGCAAGGGCAAGGTCCTGAGTTCAATCACCAGTAACCACATACAACAATACCCGGCATGGTGACTCATGCCCACCAGCAATCTGTACCACATGCCACAGTGCCAGGCGTGGTGGCGCACACCTATAATCCCAGCACTCAGGAGGCAGAGGCAGGAGGATTGCTGAGTTCAAGGCTTCCCTGGGCTACATAATGAGCTCACGGCCAGCCTCAATTACAAAGCAAGACCCTGTCTCAAAAAAAAAAAAAAAAAAAAAAAAAAAAAAAAAAAAAAAAAAAAAAAAAAAAAAAAAAAAAAAAAAAAAAAAAAAAAAAAAAAAAAAAAAAAAAAAAAAAAAAAAAAAAAAAAAAAAAAAAAAAAAAAAAAGGAAAGAAAATGAAGAGAATTATTTAATTGAAACTGCAAAGCTCTTGTACTTAGTGTTAAATTTTATTTAAAGTAGAAATGAAAAAGACAATTTTCCACCCTAGCTGCCAACAGCACAGTTGAGGAAAGCATTCTGGAAGAAATTTTAGAGAGAAAATACCTCCCTATTTGAATAAATTTTAACAGGTCTTGATGCTTAGGTATCCTCTGGAAAAGCAGAAGAGAAAAATGAGTTTTAGAGCCAAAGACTTTCTGAAGTTTGGCAGCCAGATAAGCTTAAAATCCCCACTGACTTTGTGGAAAGAATGTAATTCCCCTGATATTATGATTTTCTTTCTTCATTAGTACCTGGGCAGCTCACGCCTCTTTCCTTCTGTCGCTTACATGAAAGAATAACATGTGTAACCCCGTTTGGGGAAAGCCTTTTGGATGAAGCCAGAGATCTGGGTGGAGCTTATAAGAAGGGCAAGGAATTCTTATCCCAGAGTTTCGACATTTTGCCACCAAAGAGAAGTCTTCTGGGGAAACTTCTCTGTCCAATAACTTGCAACCTAATCAAGAAAGCCGGTGGATTTCTGAGCTTTACCAGCTCTTTTGAGCTTTGACTATTTATCTTTCTTTGTGAAATGAGCCACAGAATCATTGTTCTCTTCAATCCCTTCCGCTCACCAATGCTCTAGAGCTGCTTCTGTCCACAGGGAGATGAATTAGACCAAGAACAAAATTCTAGTCTTCTGGGCTAGTTACAACTGCTCTCTCCTTTCCCTATTTTTTTTTTCCCATTGCCACAGGGTGCAGAAATCTACCTGCTCATCATCAAATGCCCTAGTGGCAAACTTTGAAAAGCAAATTCATAAAGAATGAGTACTATCAACCGGGCGTGGTGGCTCACGCCTGTAATCTCAGCCCTCGGGAGGCAGAGACAGGAGGATTGCTGAGTTTGAGGCTTGCCTGGGCTACATAGTGAGCTCAGGGCCAGCCTGAACTACAAAGCGAGACCCTGTCTCAAACAAACAAACAAACAAAAAGAATGAGTACTATCAGCATGTCCCATTTAACCCTGGTGGTCTGGGAATTGTGCTCTCTGTCCAAAAGCCATCTCTGCTTTGAAGCATTTTCCCCTCCTGGAAGCCATGATTCCAAGATGAATTTCAGTGGTTGGTCAGTGACAGAAGCTATCTAAACTAGAGAAGTGTCCAGAATACCTGTGTTTTTCGCCATTCCAAAAGGAGCTTCGGAGTTGAGGAATGCTTCTCACATTTCTTGCATGGAAATTCTTTCCCATCTCCCAGCCTCTTGGCAGCTTTGCTAGTTCCTCTTCGTGGCTTTGTTTCCTGTCCTTAACTTCTTTTCCCATTACAGAAGAGTATATTCCTTAAACTGAATTCTTATCTAAACTATTCTATTGTTAAAAGAGGATCATGATAATAATTTTTCATGATTTTCTCATGACTTTTGTTTTTAACTTGGGAAGATGGCTGGAGAAGGACAGAATAATAAGTACACAAACAATACCTGTTCCTGGATGCTCCAACCCTAGGTCAAGGGCTGAGCCGGTAGGTCCTCCAATGAAAGCCTGTGGGTCTGCTCAAGGAGAAGAGCTTGCTCTGGAACATTAAGCAAACTCTGTAAGAGTGTGTGTGGGGGCTTTGGTCAAGTTGTCTGTTGTACCTGTGGAAGCATTTCTGCTCTTTCCCTCTCCCCCTCTTCCTCCCTTCCCCCTCTCCCTCTGCCTCTTCCCTTTTCCTCCCTCTTACCACCTTTCTCTCTGTGGTTTTTCAAGGCATATTATGAATGATAGAGATGTAGAGGCTTTGGTTTGCATACGGTAGTGACCTAGCACCACCCTTGATTCCCCTTGGCCCTAGGTCCCTAGAAAGCAAGTGTTTCTCAATATCTCAGGCAATGAGTCGTTGTGTGTACTCTTTTAACCATTAATGGAATGTACCTTTTGGAAAGAGAAAGAGAAATTAGAATGAGAAATAGATTCAGTGACAAGCGGACCTAGAGCTTTGTTCTGTTCTTTCTTCATGGAGGTGAGACATACCTAGAAACAAACAGGAAACACAGTGTTGGACGTGAGGAAATAATAATGCTTACATCCAGGCGCTCTGGTTTACCCCTAGAAGATTTGTCTTTCACTATGGAGTCTGGCAGAAAGACAAACTATACCGCCATTGACTGCTCCAAAGTGGTAACAGACTACCTTTAGAAAGAAGCACACGCTTTCTTCTAGGAAGACAGTGATAAGCAATGCAGATTGACTCTTCAAAACCTAATCTTTAAAGCAGCTTCTGCTAAATGATTTCCGTTCTCCAGCCAAGAGTATTCAGAATCGAAGAGCCTCACACTCATTGTGATTACATCTACTTAATTGGAGAAGCCAAAGGACAGTGTGAAAAAGAGAGTACAGTATATCAGCAAATAGTTAGATTAGTGGAAACATTTTAGCATACAATTTTGGAGTAATTTCAGATGACAAAGTTAGGTCACCTCTGAGAGAAAAAAAATACTTGAAATAAAATTATATCTGTCCATCCCCAGTGAAAACATTGGGCTTCTAGTCTGATTACTGTTTACTTCAGGAAAGAAAATTGGTAGATTTGATTACAAATAAGCACTTATAGGTTGATTTAATCCAAAGTCTTATACATATTAACATGAGCTTTACTGACTCAGACATGATCTTTTAAGCTATAAAATTAATGGCTGGTAGATTGTATGTTCTGAGTGAGTTAGGAAGACTAAAGCCAGCCATTATGTCTAGATTCTACTGTAGCCATAAGGGATCTGGGAGGAAAGGAGGAAAGGGACAGAGACCCACTATTACTGAGACTCTTACATGTTAAAAAAAAATAATAAACTCAAGGACAAAATTCACATAAGAAAAGAAGCATGGAAAGTGAGCTCTGTACTTGCCCTTCCGAAATTTGGTTAAAGAACTTACTCAGGTTGTTTGTTTGCTCTGGGGGATTTTGGTTGCTTGGGTTTTGTTTAGTGTTCTAATTTTGCTGTTTGTATTCAGTGTCACTCTTCTTCTTCCTCTGGGGGATTTGGCCTGTGGTTTCAGAGCCTGTTTTGAGAGATGACTTAGCCATGCAAAGATATTAACTAAATGAAGGCCTCCTGCTGGGTTGTTCTAGTGCTGGGGTACCAGCAAGAACAACATTGAAGTTGATCTATTCATGAGAGGAAACAGACAAAAACTCCAGTAGATGTATCTTTGTAGTAAGTTTAAGATGCCTTTCAGAAATCGAGATGAAAGTGCCAATTAGACAATTGGCTGTACAATCCGGAAGTTTTCGGAAGTAGGTCCTGAAGATGTACATTTGGAATTTGTAGGCTTTTGGATATTTGAAGCCAAAAGAATGGATCTAGGAAATTAGTACAGATGGGAGAGAGCTCCTAGATTGAGCCCTGGGAGCAGTCACTGCCCCCAGGAGATGAAGGGCCAGCCCTGGGGCAGAGTGGCCAGCTGCAAATCAGCTGCCACTATCGAATGAACGGGATCCTCGGGAAGCATGGATCTAATTCCACTATGACCTGCAGCAGAATTTTTAGGGTAAAAAAACATAACAGGAATGGTTCAAAGGAGAGTTTCAGGACAAAAGGAGGAGCCAACATGAGTGAGCAGTTCTCTTTAGAACTTCTGCATGAATAGTTCACAGAGATAACAATGGAGGAGTTCAAGGAAAAATACTTTTAAGACGGGAAAAATATCCCATTTTATTCTGTCCAGCATGAGCCAGTAGAGAGGGAAAATTGATGATTCTTAGAGAGAAGGGACAATTGCTGGAGAAATGTCTTTGATGAGGTCAAGTGTTATCCAATGTTCAAATGAAGAGACTTTCCTTAGAAGGCCAACTAGGTGTTCGACAGTAAAAGAAAAGAGATGCTATAAATATGGAAGGATGTTTTTCTGATTAATGATTTTTTTTCAGTGGTGAAGTAACGGAATTCATGAGCTAAGGGTTAGTATTACGGTGAATACTGGAAGTTTAAGGAGAGAAATTGCTGTGCATTAAGTATACCACCATCCAGCAAGGAGAATGAGATGTGAAAAAAGTAAAGGTCCTACTTAAGGTTCTTGGCCATGAGTTTTAAGAAAGTTAAGAAGTATTCTTCCATCATACTCTACTTAGACAGCAAGTTAGGTTTAGAGTTTGGGTTTAACCAAGTGAATACAGGGGAAGCAGTTGCACATGTGGAGTTAAGGTCAAGCAGGACGTAACAGTGACCATGATTAACCATCAAAGGTGAGCAGGGTGAGGAGAAAAGTGAGGAGTTCCAAGGAATGTGAACTATTGAAGAAGGCTGGGACTTCTTAAGCCAGAGACTAAAATAAAGGCTGGGCTTACCGAGGTTTTTAATTAGGGTCCCAGAAAGAGTAATCTAGAAATTAGGAGCTGAGTCAGGCTGAGTGCATGCAGTTAAGGTTACGGAGGAGTTGAGGTTACCAAGAGAGAAATGCTTTGAGGTCTGGTGTGGTGGTGGGCTGAGTAAGGGAGAAAAGAGTCCTTGGAGGAACAGAGTTCAAGGAACCAAGAGGACAAGATATGGGAAGGACTGCTTATGCAGCTATTTCAGTCAACAAAAATGTTGACGTGCATGATATGAGTGTGCATTATGACAGGAATTAGGGAGAGAAACGCAGGAATATTTCAACTCTTGCATCAAGTAAGGGAGAACAGCTAATATTGCCTTATGTGTTTCCAGCTGATTTTATTGTTCTTGCATGGTTTTCAAGGAAGAGGATGGGGAGGTGGTCTGGAAGTGACAGTGATGACCATGGAAGGGACCTAGTCCATCTGGAGGCCCCGTGGTAGACAGATGTGTGAGAGGAGACGCCTAAAATTCAAGATGGTTCCAGGGACCCCAGGGAGGCGCTAGGAGAGTGAAAGAAAAGCAGGGCGTGTGACTGATGGTAAACCACGGGAAGGATGTAAGGAGTTCGTAAGAGATGTGAAACAGGCTTAGCTGGGAGATGTATTCAGGCATTTGAAAATGAAAGCCCGAGTGATAGAAGAAATTGAAGCGATGTGAGCTTCTCCTGTGCTGAGCGGGGCTCATGGCTACTGCGCACTGGTTCTGATAGACTGTCCAGCTGAAGCGGTGATGCACTGGGGGCAAAGCCTGGGGCTCACTAGCGCCCGTCTTCCATGCAGTGTTTACTTTTCTTAAGTTCCACCAAAACCACCACAGCTGTCTGTGACAAGTGAGCTACCACACATGTTTATAGATGTTAGTAAGTGTGGTCCTGGACTGACACAGTGTTTCGGTTATCCTGGAAAGGACACATTTTCATAGTGAATCTTATCTTTTCTATTTTAAGGGTTTCTACCTAAGTTAGAGGAATCATAATTCTTTGTTCTTACTTTATTCCTTGCTCATCTTTGGAAAAAATGTAAAGCATTGTGAAGCAGCTTCACTTCTTCTGCCCAACTGTATCAAATGAAAGTTTCTTCCGCCTTGCCATTTTTACTCAGTGTTTACTTTTGTGTGAGAGAGGAATGGTGAGGCAGGAGCAATAGAAAATCAATGTTCTCAAACCCCTAGGGAGAGAGTTTCAGAAGACCGGGAGAGGGTATAGAGAAGAGAGGATTTTGAGTGTAGCTCCAGGAAAAGGGAATAAATGAGGACTTTGGTATCTCCTGGAAAAAAGAAATAAGAAGTTTGGTCAAAGGATAACAGGAAAAGATGTCTATTGTGCAGTATGTGGAGATTCAGCGAGAAGCAGAGTCCACCCCAGGAGCATTCCACATACTTCTTGACATGGATGAGGGGCTGATTCTGCTTTATTTCCTATGCTCTGAAAAAATCATAATTTGCAGAGGCAAAACCTGTTCAGCCTTTTTTCATGGACTAGTCCCGCAAACCCCACCAGTTCTTGCACAGAGATCACAACGTGGCTGCCGCTGGTTCTCTGCCCAGTCTCACCTCCCCTTCGGTGTGGTCACTTTGAGCCTGGCACTTTCTCCCAAAGATTAGCTGGTGTTTATCCGGGCACACCTGATGCCCTCTTGAGTTCCGTGTTGGAAGAGTATTACAACCAACTCAAGGGCTTACACCATGCTTTATGCACCGAGGACCTACTGAAGTCCATTTTGGAAGGCAGAGGGAAGTGAAGAGATGGTTTTGTCATGATCTGTCTTTCTCTTCTGGCTTACAGGAACCCAACCATTTGCAAAAGTGAGCAGAAAACATCACGGCGTCTGTTTATCTGATGCTTCCCTTGCTTCTAGCTATCTCTCACTGGGCTAACTGAGCACAACTGTTAGTTAAGGAAATTTGTATGAAGTAAAGGCAAACTTGGCAAAAGAGAGGGAATGTTCATAGAGCTGTGTTACCCAATGAGCATCCCAGCAGGCGAACGTCCAAGTAGCCCGGATGTTCATGGAACCTTGTCGAGGGAGGTAGCTGGCGTGTTACAGTGGAGATCAGAGAAGAGAAGGTGAGGACAAGGAGATCTTGTGCCCAAAACAATCTCTTTTCCTCCACTTAACAGGAGCCAGTGCTCCAACAGTGTCGTGTTGACAGAGCCACAGTTAACTGATGCACGTGTGGGTGTGTGTGCGTGTGAGTGAGCGTGAGGGTGATGATGGAAATGAACAACATGTCCACAGTGGGTTGGGCTGCATTTGCGACGCCGCATCCTCCCCAAGTCACACAGTGGAGGGGAAATGGCCCAGCTTTCCCGTGTGGAGTCCCCCGCCAGGGAAAGCCTGGACGACTCAGGCTTGCCTCGACTCTGTGAGGCCCCGAACCCAATCTCCTCCCCGGGGCCGGCTCGCCTTCCTCTTGACTCTCAGATCTCCAGCCCATCCACCTCCAAGTTCTTTTTTTGTTTGTTTTGTTTTTTGTTTTCTGTAAATATATATTTCTTATTTTGGACATGCAGGGATCAATTGAGATTCTGGAGTGGGGGAGGGGCGGATGACTGGGTCTTTTAATTTTTTCCTTTCTCTCTTGGATTTTGGTGTTTGAACTTGAAAAAAATACTTACAAGTATATATATAAGCAAATGACTTACCTTTAAAAAAAGAAATAAGTTGATTTCATTCTTTTGATTTATCTTGTTTCTCATTGGGGTTGGGTGGGGGTGGGGGGTCTTTTGGGTGGAGGGCTTTTTTGTGAGATGTATAGATTTCCAGTTTGGACTTGTTCAAATGATGCAGGAACAAAAATTAAAATGAATTTAAAAAAGACAACATAAAAACAAGAAAAACTTTGTGATGTATAAAAGCTGTAAATAGTCAAAGATTCTTTCTCTTTTCTAATGGCAAATTATTTCTGTCACTTTATATTCAAAAAATAAAGAAACCTACCACAAATTATCAGGGTAAAAAATCCAGAATCAGAGTTTTTTCTTGGTCTTTGTGTTTTCTTTACATAGTACAGAAAAAATTTATTAAAAGTTTGGAACAAAAGCAGAGTTAGAAATCTGTTTCAACTGACTAATGCTGAGTCTTTTGGTTATTGGTTGGGACAATTTAAATAATTATTGGTCAAAAAGCAATTTTTAAAAAGTTTCTATTAAGATAATTTTTTCACTCTGTAATCTACTGTTTTTGTGTTGTTGTTGTTTGTTTGTTTGTTTGTTTGTTTGTCTGTTGGCACCAGGGATTGAATGCATGACATTATACTTACAAGGCAGGTAGCAGTGGTGCCGCTGAGATAAATCACCAGCCCCTGTTTTCTGTTTTCACTACAAAAACTTTTAAATATATTCAAGAATAGATAAGAATGGTGTCACAAGCTATCATGTATTCAGCATATAGCCTCAAATGTTAGAAAGTTGTATCAGTCTTATTTCCATATCGCTACTCAGTTCTCCCATGTTATCTTGAAACAGATCCCATAATTGTACCACCGCATCTTTATTTCAGTATATATTGCTAAGAACTTTTAGTGTGATCACAATGCTATTGTGACTTAAAACTTCAGCATTGATTGAACGATAGCAAATATCTACTTGAATATTTTCTCAAGTACAATACTGTTTCCAGGGGTTCTTTCCTAAATGAATTCTATTAAGTAGTGTCTTAGAAATAACAAATTAGAGATATCTGTCCAATTCAGTGTCATTTGACACTCCCAAGCTTTTCTAAATTCCTAATCATTTGAGAAAGACTAAATCATACCACAAACCTACCTAGATTCATGCTTTTTACCAAATCTCCTTTACACATTCTTCCAAAACACCACACTACCCTGTACTGGCTTTCTCAAGACAGTCACAAAAGAGGCACAAAGTAGGCTGGTCCTCTGTCATCTTCATCAAGAAACAGCCTTAAAAAAATTTCTAGAGAATTCTGTTTTCTTCATTTTCTTACTTGCTTAGCATTTTTATTTAAAAACTTTTGTTTTTATTGGTGCATAATTGTGATGTCATGAATACATTCACAGTGAGCAACTGGTATGGGTATATACCACATCTGAATCCTTTTCCCTTCCCTGCAGATTCCCTTGCCATTTATAATTAAGGACAAGTCTTCCTTGTACTGCTAGATTAAAAAAAAAAAACTTTAGAGATGCTAGTATATTGTAAAATTCCAAAATCTTTTTGTGATTTAAGAAAGAAGTGCCTAGTCCCATTAAAAGAATTTGGGATTTGCAAAATATTTTGAGGAAGTTCCCTCCTTTCAATACACATACATCCATAGTTCCTTTAGCCTGCTTGAAACAGATGCTCAAATGCTAATGTGAACCAAACAACAACATATAAGGTGCCGTAGAATGTAGAATGTACACCAGTTCAACAGGACTTCATTGTTCATGTTTTTTAAGATCATAAAACCAACACAGAAGAGCTATAATGAGGGTAACTGAGCTCATACTACAGAATTTCAGTCTTCACTGGTAACTGCTTCCTGGTTAGGGTGGTCCCAGCCATTTCTCCTGACCGCTTACCTCAGGAAGAATTTGTGCCTGGAAGTTTTTCTTCCCTTCTCATGCTTTCCTATAACACACACACACACACACACACACACACACACACACACACGCACCCTCCTAATGGCTGCAGCACCATGCACAGTAATATCTCCACCAAAGGAATCCCAGTGCTGGCTTCTGCATTTCCTTCCTTTTCTCAGACTATAGACCAAGAAGTTTCCACCTGTGAATTACAAAATGACCTGGAGCTGAAGCTGTTTATGCCACTCACCTGCACATATCCAGAGAGCTCTAAATATCATGCTGCTCCTCTCTTTCTTCTAGTCTTAGAGATTAGATTCTTTTTTTTTTTTATAGTTCCTTCCCAACCCCAGTACACACAGCAGTGTGCTTAGTTCTCTTGTCCAAAACACCTCCTGGAAACCAGAGGAGAGGATATTTTTTCCTTCAACTTACACCTGATGAAAATGATCATTTAATGTGTTCAGGCCCTTTCATTTGTCATCTCATGGAATCTCCCTGATGATCCCATTTTGCAATCCCGTGTTAGTACTGAGATGTGGAGAGACACATCAGCCTGCTCAAACCGCACAGGCAACAGGCGGAAGGTCAATAGTTCAACACCAGTGAAGCTGACCCCAAAGCCAGCCCCTGTTCCTTAGGTCAATCAGCCCTTTGGACTGACTGCAAAGAGTCCAGGAGAAAATGGATGTGAAGCAATTCTGCACATTGTAAAGTACCTGGGATAAATGTAATGTGATGCGATTATGTCTAGCAACACCCCTATATTAACTTGGTTCTTTGTGATCCCCAATAATGAGTTCTTGAAAAGTGATGTCCCTTTGTACCATGCAACATTTTACTTTATTTGAAAATGTCATTTTGTCTGGTCATTTTGAGAATGCCATTTAAAAAGGGTCTTTGCCAATGAAAATAACCACTACCTCTGTTACCAAAATTACCACCTTTTGAAAAGTAAATAATAGCATGGTAATAAACCTCTCACCTACATTTTCTCATTGGCTCTTCATCACAATCCTGGGACAAGTTGTGTTGCCCTCCGATGTCTCACAGCAGAGATCATGACTCAGCAAGATGAGCTCTGGGCTGGGACAGCAAGGGTGACGTGAATCAGCTTTTCCCAAAACTTTTCCATTGCAAGGCCCGGGGGTGGCCTTTAGAGCCCCCAAATGGAGTTCCTGTGCCAGTCTTTTTTTTTTTTTTTTTTTTTTTTTGTATCAGGGATCAAATTTGGGCCTTTGTGCTTCCAAAATAGGCACGGTAACACTTGAGCTAAATCCCTGGCCCGGTGCAGAGATTTTTCAGCTGGCTGCATATCACAGTTGCAGTAGGAGACTTTGAAAATGCCACTACTACTCAGTATTTAGTAAAAACTCACTGGGCCAGGATTGGGCCCAATCCTTCAGTGGAAGAAAGTAATCTCAGGGCCAAGAGATGGGAAAGAGATTGGTGTGAATTTCCAAAGCTTGATGAATTCAGGGGGCTCATGGTCAAAGTATACAAAACCCAGACATCTTTTATTTTTTTTAATCCCATTATGTTGTGTAGGGGTTTTTAAATTGAATTCTTTATTGGTACATTTTATATACAGCTCACAATCACACTCAACATTGGGAAATTTGGGCCAGTATATGACACGAGTTAATTCTCATTTTTTACCCATATCCCTACCCACCCTACACCCCCCATATACATATGCTTTCTTTTAAAATCATATTTATTCTTTCCCCTCATTACTACCCCTTTCCCTTTGAATATTTCCTATTCACAAGCTCTGTCATACATTCTAGAACTCATTTACATCTATAGGTTCTCATACCAGAGAAAAGATATGGTATTTATCTGTGACCTATTTATTTCACTTATTAGTTGTGTCCTCAGCGTGTGACCATTTAAGTATAAATGACTCAAACTTGTTCTTTATAGCAGAGTAATACTCCACTTTATAAAAACAAAAACACGTAGGGTTTTGTTAGTTATTAGTCTGTGACCTCAAAGTCCCAAGTGTGCACCTTCTTTGCCCTTCTCCGTGGTACTCGCGCGCCCCAGCGTTCTTTACCGCTTGCCAGCCGGCAGAGGGCGCTGAGGGGGCCGGAGGCAGGTGAAGGAGGGCTGAAGCTGATTCTGTCTACAAATCAGCCTCTGCTTGGGCAGCTGGCCCGCCAGCCTCCCTCAGCCCAGCAGGCAGCGCCCCATGCCAGGGCGGCCACCGCCAGGACCCTCAAGGTGAGGCAGCCGTGGTCGTGATGCGGCTGTGGAGCTCTCCAAGGCCTCCCGGGTCCTTTCACCTCCATCTCGGGACATGAATCATCCTCGGCAGTTGCTCCTCTATAACAGCTCAAAGGTCTCTTTCAGCAAAGATACAGTGAACAGTTTCCTTGTCAACAGTTCTCTAAGTTAAAATGTGTCAGCAGTGGTTTTCTCTGGTCCGTTTCCTCGCTGGCAGCAGTCTACACTGGGCTTCCTGAAAAATAACGCGTTTTCAGCATTGAACACCGTTCGTACTCCTGCGGGCCGATAACCACGCGGGCGGGGGGAGAAGTTCTGCGCGGTCTGCTCGAGCCGGAAGTTGTGTTCCCGGAACCAAATCTCATGAGTGTGTGAAGAACGAGGCTGTCGGCTGCAGCTGGAGGTTTAAGAAAAAGCCCCGTGAGCTACGGGTGTATTTCTTCTCTGATAGTTAACAAGGGACTGTTTTGCTTTCCTATCACAGTGGTAAGTTAATGCCAGTTTAATTAATTTGTAACCTCCATGTAATGAGGAGACATTATTTCCTGACAACTTTATATACATGGTTATATTTACCTACAATGTTACATAATGTGCCATTTACTTTCTACATTCATAGTAATATAAGGTACACAAGTAGATGCTTGTACGTTATGGTTTTATTCACTGCGGGCAGTGAAGTGACAGTAGAGGACAGATAAGAAAGTCTTACATTTTAATTAATTTTATTGGCTTTATATATATAAATATATACACACACACAAAATCACATTCAACACTGAGAATTTGCACCTGCATATGACACATCTTGATTCTCATTTTTTCCCATTCCCTTGCCCTCCCTACAACCTCCCACCCCCTTTATACATAAGCTTTATTTCCTTTTTTACTATTAATTTTTTCTTTCCCTTCTTTCCTTTCCCCACCCACCCTTTTCCTTTTCCCTTTTGAACATTTTCTTCCTATTTCATAATACCTATCCTACATTTATACCTTCAGTTTCTCTCCCAGAGAAATGATGTGGCATTTACACACCTGTGTCCTATTTATTTCACTTATGAGAATGGCCTCTAGGTACATTCACTTGAGTATAAATTACTCAAGCTTACCATTCTTAATGGCAGAATAATACTTCATTGTATTTTTAAAAACCACATCTTTCTCCACTCTTCTGCTGATGGACATTTGAACTATTTCCAACATGTAGCTATTACAAACTGAGCTGCTATAAACATGGGTGTACATAGGTCACTGTGATATGATTCTTTTAATTCTTTTGTGTATACACCAGAAGGGAAATAGCAGGGTCAAATGGGACCTCAAATCCCAGTTTTTTAAGGAATCTCAAAATTCATCTCCACAATGGTTGCACTAGTCTACATTCCCACCAACAGTGGAGAAGGGTGAGAATGTCTTATTTTGTCTGTCTCTTTTTTTCTTAGGATAAACACTGGCAAGTTTTCATAAAGCTAGTCCACTACAGTTTAACAATGATCACAAAGACTAGGGCAGTCACTGGGAATGACTCCGGCCCAACGCTTTTGTGAAGATTCCAGGGAAAGAATTTTCGTTTGTCTTCACTCATTCATTCATACATTTAGTGTCTGTTATGTGCCAGACATTTTTCAGGAGTTCAAGATAAACAGCTTGCAAAACAGAAAGCCCTGCCTTTCAAGAACAATCTGCTATGGCTTCCTTGGGAAGAGGATCGGGAAATTACATAGGGCTCCAGCAAACGTGTGGATTGGGTCCTCGAGAGCCACACACTTAATGCTGTAGAACCATCTGCTGCTGATTCCAGGAACTGGCCTCTGCTTGCGGTGCTAGCTCCAATGGAAAAGATACGGGGTCTGAGACGGATGTGGTAATTCCTTCTCAGAGAAAGAAGCACTCACCCGACCTGAGTGACTTTGAGGAATAACTCACAACAGATTATGAAAAGCCACACTTAAACTGCACTGAGAGTAGACAGACACTTGGAGAGGACAGGGAGCCACGCGTAAGTGGTGCACACTTGTCGTACCAGCACCCTGGGAGGCAGAAGCAGGACTGTGAGTCCAGCCTGGGCAACTTAGTAAGACCCTGTCCCAAAATTTAAAGGCATTGTTGAAAGGATTGGGGATGTAGTTCATTCCTAAGACACTGAGCTCAATCCGTAGTATCACACATAGGCAAAAAAGTGTTATCAAAGCCTGGAATCAGAGGGAAGGAAGAGACCGAAGGAGGTGACTTAGGAACAGACATGGCTCCCTTGCAATTATATCTTTGTAAATTTCATAACATTCATGGCAAGTGGGTAGGCAGACAGCATTATTGCGTTCCAGGAGCAAAAGTGGAAGAAGTTCCATGTCCAGGGTTGTGTAGTCAGGAAGAAGGGGATCCCAGGCCTTCCAAGCCCAGGCTCTCCTCGCGTTCGCCCCTTCTGTGACGACAGGCAGGCGTAACTGCAGGAATCTACGAGAGGAAACGTGTAGGATGCGGTGATGAGGCAGATGTGAAGGTAAAACGGAGCCAGGTTAGACCCAGACATAGGCCCTTCCTTATGACTCAGATTTAGTCATTATTACTAACAGTTCATGTGAGAAAACAACTGGGCAGATTCCTTCTAAACATTTACCAGCAAGAAATGAGTCGCGAGAAGCCTCTGGCTCGCTTTCCCGCCCCAGTGTCAGGACCCCGGCGGGAGCTGCGCGGAGCGGGGAGGAAACGGCGGCGGGAGCGCTGCAGGCCCCGTCTCCGCTGCTCTGGATCTGGCTCCCCGAGGGCTGAGCCTGCACCAGGGGACCTGGGGCTTCCCAGGAGGCCCCCGAGTGCACCGTGTCCCTGTCCTGCCCGCCGCTGCGTTAACGAGCACAGACACTTTCCTAGGGACAGAGAACCGTCCCGGGGCCCTTCCCAGCCAAGACCTCCGGGGGCTCGTGCTCTACACCATCTCTGCCCCGTTCCCTGGGTGTACACGTCCACCCTTCTCTCCCGCATTGTTCTACATATCGCTTTGTAGAAAATATGAACGAGGGAGACTTAAGCTGCCATGAGGTAACTACGGAATTCGTATCACCCTTCCCAGCACAGCGATGGCCCCATGTCACGCTGACAGCCATGCACTTATATACTAATTATGAGAAAAGGAAACTCCTAGATTCCTCTGATGCCTGAAAACCCTTCTATGGACGCTGGCCATGGTTAGGGCTTATCTTCAAGGGTGACATCAAAGAAACAGGATTCAAAATAGATAACAAAATGGTGGAGACAGGAAGGCAGCAGCTTACTTGGTGAGATGGTTTGGATATAAACTGACTCTGAAAGTCTCAGGTGTTCAGAGGTGGGGCTTTTGGCAAAGGCTTGGATCATGGAGAATCCTCACTGTAGATTAATCCACTGATCAATTCATGGCTGAATGTGCTGTTAGAAGGTGGGGCCTGGCTAGAGGTGGCAACTCAGGGTCAGACCAAAAAGGGTATATTCTTGTCTCCAGCTCCTTCCTTCTCTCTCTGCTTCCTGGGTCCATGAGTTGAGCATTTTCCCCCAACCATGACTTTCTACCATACCGTTTCTGCATGGAAGTGAGCCAACCAAGGACTGAAATCCTCTAAACAGAGTACAAATTAAATCTCCCCTCCTTTAATTTGTGAGTGGCAGATATTTTGTCCTAGTGACAGGAAAGCTGACAGGAAACTTGGGGAGAGAGGCCTTCTCCAGAGAGTTTGGGGAGAGGATTGAATTTTTCACTACCCTGATTTATGAGGATTTGAAGGGAGGGTAGAGTGGACCTAAATACAACACAGACACATACCTTTGTGATTGTTACCATCTCAAGAACAGAACCAAACTCACACATAAAACCCTAATCTCCTTTTCTATAAGATGGTGATAGTCCTGGGTCAAGTCTCTATATTTGATTCAAATCTTCCTCTTCTTTCTTAGTTTCCTTCTCTAACCCACTTCAGCCTTAATTCCCTCACCCTAGAAAGAGTAGCCCCAGGAAAGAAGATGACAGTTGCCCCTCTGAGTGGTATGATCATCCAGACACCATGCCCTCAGGGGAGTACTGTCTGCCCACATGGGCACAGCTCAGCACCCTTGCTTGCCTAGGAGGATGCCGGCTCAGTTTTTTCTCAAATGGAGTGTTGGCTCCTGAAGACCCCTTCCTGGGCCTGACGGCTGTGATGAACTTAACCACACTCCAGGGAAGAGCCCAGGACCCCTCACCCTGGTTTCTCTGCCTCTGAAGCCTGCACCCATGTCCTCCTTCAGCCTCTATTAACTTCCTCTGCCACTCTGCCAGTTAGATTAGCGTCCCGCTTTTCAAGGTCATGGTCACGAAGTGTTTACACTCTCCTGCCATCTCTAAGGCAGAGCGCAGAACACTTGGCTTCCCTGCATCCTGCAGGAAAGGCTGTGTGCCATGAGTTTCCCAGGGCACAGCAGTAACTACATCTACCTGGGGCCTGGGGCCCTGCGGGTGGCATCCAATCTATATCAATTCCCTGCTTTTTACCCAGTTACTCCAAGTCAATAGGTCCAGTGTGCACTCAAAGCACAGCCCTTGCAGTTTAGATGCCACAGGTGGCTTCATTTTGGGATGGTAGGGAAAGAAAAAATAATAACCTCGCCTTGCTCAGGTCCCGGCAGTGTCCCGGGGTCCTGGAGCGTCACAGCTTGTGCCTCTCGGGACCATTTAGTGCCTGTTCTCTTCTCACAAATGCAGGTCCCTCCCTGGGGAGCTCTGGCAGGAGTGGGCCATCTGCACAGGGACACAGCAGAGCCACTGAGGGCCAACGGCAAGAAGAGGTGACACAGAAAGGAGCTAGGAAAGCAGGAGGGAGCACTCCCAGGGAGATTAGCTGAATCTGCCCTGATCCCAAGATAAACCCAGTCCACCCCTCCTCACTTTATGAATAACACAGTGGGGTCGTAGGACCATCCGAGACGTAATAACCACTTGAGTGAATAGACCCACTGTGTTTCTACCACAGTCGCTTTTAGCCCAAGAGTTCAATGCTCAGGACAAATCTGTCATCATTCTTTCATGTTTTAGTGCAGGTTGCTAAAAGGTCACGGTCATGAAGCGTTTACAGTTTCCTGCCGTCTCTAAGGCAGAGCGCAGAACACTTGGCTTCCTGCAGGAAAGGCTGTGTGCCATGAGTTTCCCACGGCACAGCAGTAACTACATTTACCTGGGGCCTGGGGCCCTGCGGGTGGCAATCAATCTGTAACAATTCCCTGTTTTTTACCCAGTTGCTCCAAGTCAATAGGTCCAGTGCAAACTATATCTTCATTTTCCCATTCCACCTTTTCCTTTCCTTCCCTTCAGCAAATACTGGAGCAGTCCCTATATGCCAGGTAAAGTCACATGACTAAGGTGTAGCACTGATTGATTTCTTCCCTAGTGAAGCTTAAGATCTAGAAAGGGGAGGCAAGTAATTTTTAAAAACCAGTAAGATTTAGCGTGCTGAATGGTAACTAATCCTATGAAGAAAAGTGAAATAGGAATGAAGGAAGACAGTCCTGGCGGTGGGCAGGGAGGCCTCCCTGAGAAGGTCCCAGGTACACAGGGAGAGAAGGAGTAGTGAGCTGTGTGGACATCTTAGAGAGAAGGGACCACCAGCACTAAAGCTCAGTGGAAGACTGATACTTCTTGTCTTGGAGAAAGTTAGTTGAGAAGGTTAAGAAATCATACATGTAATATTCTTTTATTTTTTTAACCTGTCTTTGCCAACTTCTAACAGAAGCTCAGTGTCATGGCAGACAGTCCATGGCATCAGTCAGAAAGGAAAAACCCACTGCCAAAAGCAGGGAGAAGCCCCCAGTCCAATGAAGAGCAGCACACATGTAAATTTAACAGACCATGGGCTGGGGATTTAGCTCAGTGATTCTGGCACCTACCTAGCAAGCGCAAGGTCCCTGGTTTGATCTCCAGGAAACACACAAACAATACCACAACCAGCAATCAGTACCACATACCACAACGCTGGCCGTGGTGGCTCACGCCTGTAATCCCAGCACTCAGGAGGCAGAAGCAGGAGGGTTGCTGAGTTCAAGGCTTGCCTGGCCTACATACAGAGCTCAGGGCTAGCCTGAACTACAAAGCAAGACCCTGTCTCAAAAAAAAGGGGAGGGGGCTGGGGATTTAGCTCAAGTGGTACCATGCCAACCTTGGATGCACAAGGGACCAAGTTCAATCCCCAGTACTGAAAAAAAAAATTAACAGACCATGGTGCAGCTGTGTCCAACAAAATAACAGAAGGGGGATGGTCCGGCCAGCAAGAGCCATGCTGCTGCTGGACTCTCACATTGGCATTTGGTAGGGGCTCAAGCTAGGGTCATCTCTCGGCATTATGAAGGAAGACCCCGCTGAAAGCCCATCCTGCTGTGTTTCTCTGGCCCTTTGCCTTGTTGGAGTGTATCTTCATTTCCACCTTCTTCTCTGCCAATTGCTTTGGTTCTAGACAGTACACTAGTCCAGCACAAAGAAAATAATTTTCTTCAGAGCCCCATGTCACCAGGTTAATCTGTCTAGGATTTCTAAATTGACAGTCATGGAAATGCTGCCTAGAAATGCAAATTTCTCTACTTGACTAAGGAAAAGTCCCCTTTCATTTAAGTTAGAACCACACATCAGTTTTCTACTTCAGGACAGCATCTAAGGTCAGGATTTCTTGCCTTACTAGGATATTGGTCTTGATGGAAAAGTAGGCCTTGAATTTTTTTTAGTTTATTTTTATCTTTGTTGGTACATTGTATATTCTAATTTGCTTTCATGACAGCTGTATTGAAAATAATGACAAAGAAGGGTACTACATGCCTATATAATCTCCTCCATGATGGAGGGCAGGGAGTAGCTATTTTTACTCCATTTTATAAATGAGGAATTGCTAAGTAAATGACTGTAAACTACTATGGTATCTTGGGGTTCTTTGTGTTTGTCATTTTCAGGTACGCAGTAATGAGTATATGCTTGGGCATTACTACAGATGAGAAAAATACTTATGGAGCACTCACTGTGTGTCAGGCAGTGGATTAGGAACATTGCATTTTCAGATGTAATCTTACAGTAATACTGTTGTGACAAAGTGGAACAGCTTAGTGTTACAGCCAAGTGTGACAGCTGGATGTTATAGCTACAGGGATTTGAAGACTTGAGAATCTGAAAGTTACTTGAAGAGATGAGGAAAATCCTTTTATTAGACGGTTGGCTCAGAGGAGTTTGCCCTCTCCAAATTCTGAGCACCGAGCTGTAGTGAGAGTTAATTTCTCTACAGTTGGTGAAAGAAAGTTGAGGGGACCTTTCATGGCTAGAAGCAGAACTGAGGTAGGAACATCAGTTAATAATAGTTACATTGTTTGAACAAAACACTTCTGATACATTGGACAAATGGATACAAGTAAATGCAAATGGTTACATTTCTGGAAAGGAAATACTTTATGGGGGGACAATGATGGAGGCAGGGCGAAAGGCCTGTTTTATTGTGCATTACTGTTTCATCAGTACCACAAAATTAGTGCCAGTGTTCTTTTCTCGAGGGAAGGAAGGCTCAAGGATTAAGGAGTTTTCCAGAGTTACACAGCCAATTGCTGCCAGAGTAGGATTCGGATCGGCCTTGACTTCATAACTCTTTTTCCTGCTCTGGAATCTAGAGAAGGAAGATGCACTGCGAAAAACATTGGAATTCCAGGTTGATATTAAAAATAAAGAGTTGGAACTGTGGGGAAAGTGGTCAGCTAAGGGATGGGCCCACTTCCTCCAGGATGTGCCAATAGCACACTTCTTCCCTGAGTGGGCCAGGCAGCCTACATCCAAGAACAGCCTGAGAAGACAGTGAAAAGGGAAGGAGCACAAACACATCTTCTCAGTTTCCTAGCCCCTGGGTGAGCAGGAGCAGGGCCCATGGTGGTGGGCTACTATCTACCCAGTGACATCCACAGGCCACCGGTCTCCTTCAGGTCTTCATGCTATAGATCATTTCTTCTCATTTCCTCCCATGTACAAACTAGCAAGGCCTCTCCTGTCCTGAGAAATGCACTCTTTAATCATGAGTCCACTTTTAGCTGTAATCAGGTCTCTTTTAATTGCCATCATAGACACATCTCTGGAAAAAAATAGCCCACAGTCTACTTAACATAGTCTATGCTTATGGAGAGATAATTAGGTGTCATGAGCTGAGCCAAGCGATGGCTCACAGCTACCCAGTGACTCTGGCGCTGTCATCACACCATTTGATGGGCGGTAAACTGAGACTAACTCAGATTAAGTAATTTCTCAAGGCTGCAGAAGACAGAAGTGACAGATTCAGGACCCAATCCCAGGTGAGCTGTGAATGTAAAAAAAAAAGGGGCTGTTTTCTTGTTTTGCTCACTGATACATTCCTAAACCTTATTAAAGCACTCAATCCATGTCACACAAACAAATGAAACCGGCACCCGCACTTCCTCTTAATCGTGATGCTGTGCTGCCCTGTCCTGTGCTGCATTTCCTTTCCCTCAGCTCTGTGGCTTACTCAATCTTCCCAAAGTATTCCTGTTCCCTCCTGTTGTTGTTCCCATCCCACCCTTCTCCTGTTGTTATTTCCCATCCTCTCTTGCTGCATTTCCCATCCTCCCTTGCTGCATTTCCCATCCTCCCTTGCTGCATTTCCCATTATCCTCTACATTCTCATTCTCATTCCCTTTTCCTGTTTTTCTATGCTCCCCATTCTTGGGCTCCCACTTCCTCCCTAGCACCACATACTTTGTCCTATCCCTGAACTTGCCAGCAAACATTGTCTTGGCTTTCACTATGCTGTTTCACACTACTAAAAATTCCTTGTTGAAATTCCTTCTTTCGTGATATCCACAATGGCAATAATTTCTAATTCTCTTTGACTCTGTCTAATACTTTCAGGGATTTTTCTAAAACTGTGTGCATCCTTGTTGGTCAACCCCTTAAAACTTGGTAGTCACTTCCTTGTTTATTTAGCCCTCTTATTTTTACTGCACACATACACTCATTCTCCCAGAATGCTTTCACTACCAATGGGAAGCTGCAACTTGCAAATCTAGACTTGTGACCAGAAACGTCCCTGAACTTTGGGACATCTGGCTGTTTGTGGTGTGTCATATCTCGACTTCTCTTGGTGGTCTCAAATGCAACCTTCCAAAATACAGTTTAGCCGGGCATGGTGGCTCACACCTGTAATCCCAGCATTTGGGAGGCAGAGGCAGGAGGATTACTGTGAATTTGAGGCTTGCCTGGGCTACATAGTGAGCTCAGGGGGGCCAGCCTGAACTACAAAGTGAGACCCCGTCTCAAAAAATAAAATAAAATAAATAAATACAGATTATTAGGACATCTTCATTATGTACTCATTCCCCTTCAGCTCAAGTCTTAGAAAATTGCCCTTTCCTTGGCCTGGCTCCCTAAAGCACAGTCTGGATCCACAGCCTGCTCAGCATCATCAGCAACCTGTGTCCACTGTATGGCCTGCAGATTTCCCAGTCTGCACCGCTTCTTCACTGCAGTTCCCACACTGCCTGTTGGGTCTCCCACTGCTCCTCTCTATACTGGGCCACACAGTCTCAAACACCACATACCAGTGTCACTCCACCCCAAACACCCCTTTACTACTTCCTGTCCCTGACAGCTTGAAGGGCTGCCACAACATCTTCACAGTCAACACTCTTGACTTTCCCTGTGTCGCAGATCCTGCACAGGCAGCCTGCGCTCCACTGCACCCTTCCATGGCACTCATTTTTGTCTACTTGGAACTTCATGTCCCAGCATCGCTGCCAGGCCGAGGCGCTCCCTGACCCTGTCTCCTGCACACCACGCATGGGCTCTTCCCTGTGTCCTCCGACCTGGGTGGAGCAGTTTTCCCCAGCGCACTGAGACACTGAGTTCTGAATGGAAGCCAGAGGCCTATCATGAAAACTAACCACAGTACTTAACTCACATTTAATAAAACTAATAAATGTGTTGGTAAGTTGGTAACTGAGTGAAAGCATGAACGAGAAAAACTGAATTGAGGCTCCTGCCTAATAAAAGAGTTGCTCAGTGTGATATAAATGAGAAGAGATCCTTGGATGGGAGAGTGATTTGCCTCAGAGAGAAGCTGACTTCTCTGAACTTAATTATATTTCTTTTTCAATTAGAATTGTCTTAACTAATCCTCCAGCAATTCTGTAGCTCGGTTACTTGCAACTCAGAAGGGAATATGTCATTTAAGTTATGCTCAACACTCGGTAATTAAATCGCAGCTTCACTGGGTGTTACTTCCCGTGCACACCAGTTGAAAGAGTGCTTTTTTTTTTTATTTTAAAGAAATGAAACTTGAACCATTTGTTTGAGAGTAGTAGAGAAAGATAGAAAATTACTCATTCATTCCCGGAAAAGGAAACAGTAAAACACGCTGGTTAGAGCTCCATTCTATTGCTTGTGAATCTCAAACTATAAATTGTGTAATCAGTTTAGGGATTTTCAGTGAAATAAAACAGAATAAGATCAGACAGAAAATATCTGAGTATACTGCACCTTGCAGAAGTAAATATTTACTTAGGAAACTTTGATTTAGGTGTGTGCTGTGGACCAAAGCATATTTCTTTTTTTTAATTGAATTCTTTATTGGTACATTTTATATACAACTCACAATCAGAAAAAATATTGAAGCATTTGTACCAGTTATGACACAAGTTAATTCTCATTTTTAATTTTTTTTTTTTTTTTTTTGCTTTTTTGGAGACAGGGTCTCACTTTGTAGTTCAGGCTGACCCTGAGCTCACTATGGTGCCCAGGCAAGCCGTAATTCTCATTTTTACCCACATCCTTACCCACCCACAACCCCCCACCCCTTATATACATGCTCTTTTATTTTTTTGGAATCATATTAATTCTTCCTTA
>PVIC010000250.1:0-140633 GCA_004025085.1 Thryonomys swinderianus
AGGTCCAACTGTTCTTCAATTCTATAGGGTTGATCATATCAGAAATATTTTGGGGAACTTGTCTTCTGATGCCTCCTTATTGCCTGTTGGACAAAGTGCGTACTGTTTAAATAGCTCACAAAAGCCTTCATGACTTAGTCCTTATTTGCCTTTCTAATCTCACTCTCCAACCTCCCTACTCCCATGATTCAGTTATCCTGATTTTCCAGGGTTCCTTGAAAGCTCCGAGTGTCCTCTGTTCTCCAAGAGCTTCGCCCACATGCTCTCTGTTCCCGGGAAGCCCTCCAGGCCCGTCACTGCCTGTTTCTGTTCATGACTTGGGCCTCCCCTCACGCAGTGCTTCCTCTGGAACCCTGCTCTGATGCTTCAGATTTGAGAGAGGATCCTTTTCTAGGTGTATCCCATACCTCTTCCTTTTCAAAGCATTCCTAACACTGGGTGGATATTTATTTCTTGCCTGGTCCATGTCCCTCACGGGACTGTAAATGCACCAACGTCAGGGATCATGTCCTCTTTACACCACAGCATTTTTGGTTCCTGCAGTGCTGTTGAGCACATGACTGGTGTTCAGTCAATATGGATCGAATGAAAGAAGGAAGGATTCTTTGATTTTATGTATAATAATATATCATGAAAATAGCTTTGTGACTGAGATCCCTGTTGCAGTAATGAGGGTCTACCTGGAGTGTTGCGAAGTCTGAAGGCCTTGCTGGCATCTGGGATCGGTGAAGGTGCAGGGCCAGAGCTGCAGCCTGCCTTCCCTTTCTAGAACTATGTCTCCCCAGAAGCCTGTCTCAGTGCTACTTGTAACCCAAGTACCGTGACTGCTGGCTTTAGAATGAAGGCTTTCTAGTCATCATTTGCTTTTGGATGACTTGTGAAAGTTTCTATCCTTACACCCAGATAGTGAAGTAAGTTATTTTAGAAGCAAGCTAAATAGCAGATGGAGTGGCATTTTAAGTTGAAAGTTTGCCCTAGAAAGCCTGTAGAGCAGGAGCAAAAGGAGTATCAAAAGGAGTGGAGAGTGTCTATTTTTATAACTGCCCACTAATGAATGATTTAGTTAACCGCAATTCACTTTTATGATTTTTTTTGTCCTTGTCACAAGAGCTTGTCTTTGCCACTGTTGCTTCATAATAACATTCCAGAGTATCTCAGTAGGAAAAGCTAACAAAAATTCCTTGTACAGACTGTTAAACATTTTTTAGTGTTACATGTCATAAAACAAAATTTCTTCTAAATAGCAATCTGGGAATTACATGAGATTTATTAGCTTAGTAACATAATGCTGAAAAATTGTTTTGTCTTTAAAGTTCCTTACAGCCACAAAATATTGATACTCTTAATTATGTTTAATGTGAGGTTAGAATGAAAATAGAAAAACTTAGATTACAAGAATTTAATTTCATCATGGTCTTAACAACTGAACTAAAGTTTGTATTTAGTCTATTGAAAAAGTTTGTAATAATAGTACACATATCATATTTGGAATTATAGATAAATGTATTTGTATGCACTGTGTATATTGTACATAAACATATTTATGCTTTTATATATAAATGAGCTTTGCTGCCAGAGTTTATAAATTAATAATCCCTATAGCCATTTCCATTCTAGCCCTTCATTTCTCTTTGGCAATAATGCTTATCTCTTGAACAGTAATTTCCCACTTATTTTTTTTCCCTAACTGAGTCATGAATTTCTGCGAGGTAGGGCCTGACATTGTTCATCTTTGAATCCCCAGGTCTGTCGTAGTACCTAGAATTGAGTGATTCTCAGGACAAGGTGATTTTTTTTTTCATGGTACTGGAGATCGAACTCAGGCCCTTGTACACCACCCCTGAGTGAATTCTCATTAAGAGATTACTGAAGGAATACATGACTTCACAGGCATTCACATCCAGGTGACTGTAGGCAAAATTAAACCAGTTTTATAAGCGTATAGACCTGGTGACAATTACTTTGTATCTTTTTCCAAAACAATTGCTAGTCTATCTTCTTTCTCATTTTCTTTCCATTGGCTATCATAAAATGTAGCAGAAAATACATATTTTATAAATTTTGTAAATATTCATTGAATTCTCGTTTGTTTTACTCATGTTGACCTATCATAGTGAATATGATTCTAAATGAAGTTTACTGTATTTCATAATGAGTAAAGCAGTGAAATGGGAATTTTGCAAAATCCCCCATAGGTCAGTCAGTTTCATTATCATTTATTTTTAAAACTCTCATCTAAATATTATTCACAGTACCACATTGAAGTATTATTTACTTGGGAAGAACACACATTGCTTAGCTCTTACCTTAGAGAAGTGCAAAGTAAACATCGCAGGGGAGCTGTTTTAAGGTGACTGTGGGAAATTAATTTATTTATGATGAACATGAAACCACAGGGAGAATGCAAAATCTCAACCCTGTTACCATGGGTGTGACTTAATAGTATTATGATATTCTGCTAATGTACTTAATGAGGCAACTTGTGAAGGGAAAATCATGTAAACTTACTTGTCCCACCAAGCTGGTGTTTTAGTGCCTGAGCTTGTGCCTTTGGGATTTCCCAAACTCTAAAAGTCCTAGTAATTTTCACTTCATTACCTTGTGCTGTACTTTGTGGAAATCTCTTCCCCCAAACTAGCTTGGTTAATCTTCATAATGGCCCTTTAAGCTGATAGTATTATTTCTCCTTTTTATTTTTTTTAATCTGTAAGGTAAATGAGAAAGTAACATGTCTGACATGAGTAAATGAGTGGAAGAAAGAGAGAGAGAAGGAGAGGGAGGGAGGGAGGGAGGGAGAGGGAGGGAGAGAGAGACAGAAAGAGAGAGACTGGGATTGAGTCCAGAGCCTTCACACTGAGCTACATCTCCAGCTCTTTTTTACTTTCGCCCACTCAGGGCTTGAACTTGCAGTCCTGCAGACATGCACCACCAAACTTGACTTCCTCATTTTTTTTTGAAGGTTAATTTAACTAAAACAAATTTTCAAATGCTCCCAACTGATCTGAAATAAAGTACTAATTTATTACTGTTAGGGAAAGTCTAATTTTATAATTTGATATTGGTAGAATTTTACAGTTATAAAGATTTATAGGCCAAGAAAACTAAAACTAGAACCATGTCTCCCTCTCACTGTGCACTAAACTAAAAGCAAAATGGATCAGAGATCTAAATATTAGAACAGAAACACTAAATGTGCTGGAAAAGAGGAACTCTTGAAGACTACTGGTGTAGGCAAAGACTTTATAAACAAAACCTTGATTGCATGAGAAATATCAAAGAATCAACAACTGTGATCTCATTTTATTAAAAAGCTTTTGCACACCAAAAGAAATCACCAATAGAGTAAAAAGACAACCCACAGTGTGAGGAAAAATTTAGGCCAGCTGCTTCTCAGACAGGGGATTAATATATAGAATATATAAAGAACTCAAAAAATATCATGCCCCCAAATGTAAAGACCCAATCCAAAAATGGGCATCTGAAATGAACACACCATTTTCAGATGAAGAAGTACAAGTGGCAAATAAATATATGAAAAGATGTTCAACATCACTGGTCATTTGAGACATACAGATTTAAGAATGACTGACACAAAGAAATCAACCAATAGCAAATGCTGGAGGGGAAGAAAAACCTTTCTGCAGTGTTAAGACTGTAGACTGGTGTGAGCACTATGGAGATCAGTGGGTAGTTCCTCAAAAAACTGAAAACTAGAGGCTTCATTTGACCCAGCTAGTCCCTTTCTGGGTACCTTCCCCAATTCCCAAAAGAATTAAAATCATTGTATCATAGCAATATATACACACTCATGTTTATAGGAACACAGTTTTTAATAACTAAATCTTGGAAACAGCCCAAATGCCCATTGATAAATGGATAAGAAGACATGGTGTTTTTTTTTAATACAATGGAGCTCCACTCAGCCATAAAGAAAAGGAAACATTTCCAGGTAAATGGATGTACTTTGAAACTATACTCTTAGCTGAAATAAATCAGACATACATGTGTAAATATTGCAATTGTTTCTCTAGTGTGAGAAACTGAAGGCATAAATACAAACCAAAATGTATAATAAATACTGTGAAATAGGAAGAAAATGTTCAAATAGGAAGGGAACTAGGAAGAGGAGAGGGGAAAGAAAGGAAAAGGAAAGAAAAAAGGAAAAGAAAAGGAAAAACTGAAAATAAAGTTTTATAAATAAAAGGAAGTGAGGTTGAAGGGAGGGGAAGTGAATGGAAAAAAGAATCAAGATACATCATGTACAGATAGAAATTCCCTATGACAAATGTGATCATTACATATATCTACAGTGTACCAATAAACTTAATTAAAACATTTGAAAGATTTATAGGCCAAATGATACATTGTTGATTGTATAAGGGCAGAGCGCAAACCAGTACATTCATCCACCTGTCATGGGTACATCTCTCTAAACCCTGACCTCGCAGCAACAATCGACCATTTGTCACTTCCTGTACTGGTTGGGTTACCTGGCATTTAACAAATACTTACTGGAAGTTTCCTGAATGAATGAAGCCAAGGGATGAAGTAACTGATCATTTAGAGCTTTCAGGATTAAAAATAGACTTTTGCTCAATCAAACTCAAATAGTAGGAGTTGGGGTGGGGATTAATATTAAAGTTAATCTTCCCAAAATTTTAGGTGTATTTTTAACTTGTTCACCTCTTGAACAATTTTAGCCTGTGGTGTCTCTAAATGCAGTGTTTTCCCTCTTTCTGCAGGTTGGACTCCGATCTGTAATAGAACAGTTTCCTGGGAAGCTTGATTTTGTCCTTGTGGATGGGGGTTATGTACTAAGCCATGGTCATAAGCAGTTGATGTGCTTGGCCAGATCTGTTCTCAGTAAGGCAAAGATCTTACTGCTTGATGAACCCAGTGCTCACTTGGATCCCATGTGAGTCTCTAAAAGCCTGTTACTTAATAGAACCATTGGAGCAAAATCACTGAGACCTACATTATACTGATACAAATCCCCATGAGAGTATCATACTTCCCTCCCACTGAGATAATTGTCTAGTGGAAAAGTCACTGCTTGATATGAACACAAGTGCTTATTTCTTAATATAACAGCCTAAAGTTCTTGCTAAATGTAGGGGTCTTTTGGAATTTCATACAATCTATTCCACTTTCTCAACACGTGAAATATTTAGTTACATGGGCACACTTTGATTCTTATAATTTTCTTTATGTTCCATTTATGTCATAAACATATCTATAACACCAAATAAAGAACTACTAGTGATTCTGCATGATAAAATGTACTTATGAATTTTTTTCAAAATATTTGTTTTATTTATTAATATTTGGAATCTATCCCATGACTGAAAAGCTGATGGTGGCTAACTCTGTATCAATGTTACAAGTATTTAAAGAAAGAAATAACTTAAACTGGATCTTGTGCCACACACGCGTGATTTCAGCTACTCAGGAAGCACATATTGAAGGATTATGAGTTCAAGGACTGCTGGGCAACATAGCAAAATCCCATCTCATTTAAAAACAAGCAAACAAAAGTACTTTAAAGAACTAAACAAAACAATGGGCATGTCGTCGAAGATAAATTACCTATTTTCTGTGAAGTTATCTGTAACATTTTTTTTTCTAGAACATACCAGATAATTCGAAGAACTATAAAACAAGCATTTGCTGATTGTACAGTAATCCTCTGTGAACACAGGATAGAAGCAATGTTAGAATGTCAGCGGTTTTTGGTGAGTCTTTATACATTTAGATTTCATTTCTCTTGTCATTTTTGATGCCAGTCTTGCATGTGATAGTTACTGCAATTGCAAATTGTAACAGTTCTTACTTAAAACAGGTGTCATTAAAGCCACCCAGCTGTGCTGTACAAGTTTTTTTATTTAAGCTCTAAGATGAGGGTAAATTAGGTACATCTAGAATACCACAATATTATATGTGACATTCATAAATCTGGTATTTATGCTTTTTGAGGCCTTCATTTGGGGGTAAGTTATTAAAAATACTCTACTGCTAAAAAATAAAAAGTCTTTCTGATTCTTTCCACCTTCCTAACCCTCCCTTGGATAGGAAACAGGGCAGTCGTAGTTGTCTTACAATCTCATTTATGGTTTTAATGCAGTAGTTGGAGAAGACTCTTGCAGTTATCATCACCTGAGCTCAGGTTAGTGCCTCTCATCCTGCTTTCACAATTGCCACCGATTCCTTCAAAAGATGTTTACAAATTCCCTCTGGTTTAGTCACAAGGAAGTTCAAGGATAATGTATTATGTCATCTCGCTTAAGGATCCGGAGCCTTCTGGAGAGAAATGCTTTCCTTACCAAAGGATTTGTCTTACCATCATTATTACTGAGCTCCTAGTGACAAATGATGGAACAGACTCGTAACTTCTTGCCTTGTCACGGACAAGTTCAGGAGGCTGGATCAGGCCCTCCGTCCTGTGGGTTTCCTCAATGTTGAAACACATCGAGGCAGATTAAACTCAGGAGCATCTTGTCCGGCTTTGAATCGTTAAGGCGCAGATTTTTGTTAGAGGTTTATTATTGCTGCAGAGGTTTCATGCTGGATGGTGCTGTGGGCTCCACTCACTTTCAAGGTCTGTATCAGGGATTTGTCATGAGTTGTTTTTGTGTTGCGAGCATCTTCAGTTCCCCTAAAAGTTCTCTGAAGACGCACATTGCCTGGTTCTATGCTATTTCTTTTTTAAAGTCCTCTGCTACATATAAAAAGTACAGCTAGTTTCAAGATTAGTAGGATCTCCTTGAAGCAAGAAGATGCAAAAATTAAATGAAGTATATGTGATATAAATTCAGTCTCTGGACACTGTGTTTTGTCTTGGCTTTTATTTTCCTTTGGGTCTCTGCCAGTTTCTGTGCCTGTTCTGGTCCAAGCTGCCCCTATCTGAGATCTCACCAGTGGCCACTTCCCTAGGTCATAGAAGAGAACAGAGTGCGGCAGTACGATTCCCTGCAGAAACTGCTGAGCGAGAAGAGTCTCTTCCGCCAGGCCATCAGCTCATCAGACAGGATGAGGCTCCTGCCCCATCGCAACTCCAGCAAGCACAAGTCTCGATCCCAAATTACTGCTCTGAAGGAGGAGACAGAAGAAGAAGTACAAGAAACGCGGCTTTAGAGGTCAGGGCAAGTATTTGCTTAAGGACATTGACTTATGTGGATGGAGGAAAAATCAGCTGCTTCAGAAAACAAGCATGGATGATTTTTTTTTTAAAGGAACATTCAGTAAGAGGAACTGAGCACATTCACGTAGTTCTGGATGGTTAATTGTGTGAGAGATACTTCAAATCCTTGAAGATTTAACACTTGTGTTTCCCAAGCCAGATTTTCCTGAAAACACTTACCCTTTGGTAGTAGTTGGAAAGGCAATTCTAAATGTCAACAAGCTTAGTTGTTCAGCCTATTGTTAGTGAAACTTGTTAATTTATATCAATGGAGAAACGAAATCATACTACTTAGAGATATGATTAGTAATAGCCAGATGATTTGATGGTTTACATAGTTCATGTCCCTTCTTCTCTCTTCTCTTCTCTTCTCTCTCCAAGATATGTAGACACATAACTGTGTTGTCTACTAAGCATTCTGGCTATCTCATTTTCAAACCAGTATTAAAATACTGTAGGACTACAAGATATCCCATTAAAGTACAGCCATTCACTATCCAGTGATCAATCAGGAATGAGAATTCCCAGATCCTATAAATCAAGGTTAGTACTCCCCAGTTCCGTCCCGCTGTAAGTAATTCAGAAAAATCACAATACATCCTTACCTGGGAAATAGCTGTTATACTCTCCTGTAGGAGATGGAATTGCTTCTTTGATACAAAAGTTGACATGCTTTTCTTATCCCTACAAGTAACAGGTCATAAAACCTTTGAACCAGAGAATGGATGGAAAAGTGCATTAGTAAATATTGGTGCAGGACAACTCTTCCTGCCACAACAGCTCCACCATACAATATGTAAGTAGATAAACCTTGGATGCTATAGGTAGATGCACAGAAAATCTAAGCGTCATGAGGTACAGAAAGGCAGCAGGGTATTTCAGGCTAGCCACCTGTCCTTTACACGGTCTGTGCTGGCTGAGAGAGAATGGGAAACGCCCTGAGAAAGAGTCAATCATGAACTAGTTTTATATGCTCTGTTTTGTAATTTTTGATGCAAATGAAATTTTCTCTAGGAAATATTTATTTTAATAATGTTTCAAACTCATATACAATACTGTGTTTTAAAAATGATTATGAATTATATTTGTATAAAGTAATTTTTATATTTTAAATGTTGACTTTTTGTGAGACTAGCAATTTTTATGATATATTACATTAAGATAAGGGCAAGGGGTATCTCGTATGATAGTGTCCAAGGGCCATGTGCCACCTTTACGGTGAAAACGGAAGCCCTGGGGTTGATAACAGACACTGTACACCGCTGTGATTCTTGGCCGGCACACACGTCCCTCTCACATGCATTCCTCTCAGGTGACAGTGATGGTACCAGGAATCTGACTGTTCTTAATAAGGGCACACTGCCTTTCCAACTCCAAACTAACACTTAAGAAGATTGTATTATATTTATTACTGTAAGAAGATACCATGTATCAATAAAATCCTTTTATTTGTGTGACCCTTCGTTTTCAGTTGCATTCATTAGTCATATATTTTGATTTCTTATTTAGTCCCTAAACTCCACAGAACACAAAACATGAATCTTTCTCTTCAATTTAATCGCTGTGAGAATCTCGTGAACTCAGACCAAATTTTAAGGTTATCTTTTGAACTGAGGTAATCGCTACCATTTTAACTATTTTAAAATATAATTCAATAGCCTTTAGTAAATTGACATTATGCAATTACCACCACAATTCACCCACAGAATTTTTTTCAACTTGAAAAATTGAAAATCTTTACCTATTAGACAATACGTCTCCTTTCCACTACTCCTGGAAAACATGATTGTACTTTCTATGATTTCTGACTATTCTAACTAATTTCTGGGAATGTAAGCATATAATATTTCTTTTTGTGCTTAGTGTATTTGACTAGCATAATATCTTTAAGGCTCATCCATATTATGTCATGTGTAAGAATTTTCCTTTATAAGCCTGTTTTTATATCTATCTATCTATCTATCTATCTATCTATCTATAATATACATATACATTCTGATAACATGCAATGAAATGGAAGCAATAATAAAAACCTAATGAAGAAAACCTCAGCTCTGGATGAATTCACTGATTTCAGGAAAGATTAAATACTAGTACTTCTCAGATTTAATACTAGTATTTCTCAAGTTCTTTAATGAAATTAAGGAGAAGTAGTACTTTCAAAGGCATTCTTCAAGCTACTATTACCCTGATTTCAAAATTAGACAAGGATCCAAGCAAAAAAGAGAATAATAGATCAATCTGCTTAATGACTGTATGTCCAAAATCTTCAACAAGATCCTAACAAACAGAAGGCAGTGAATCATCAAAAAGATTATACAGCTGGGCGTGGTGGCTCATGCCTATAATCCCAGCACTTGGGAGGCAGAGGCGGAAGGATTGCTGAGTTCAAGGCTTGCCTGGGCTACATAGTGAGCTGAGAGCCAGCCTGAACTACAAAGCGAGACCTTGTCTCCAAAAAAAAAAAAATTATACATAATGACTTCATTCCAGGAATGCATGCATGGTTCAACATACACAAATCAATATATCATGTAAACAGAAGCAAGGAGAAAAATTACATGATCATATCAATAGATGAATGAAAACCCTTTGACAAAAATCCAACATCTTTTCATGATATAAGAAAATAATAATAGACCTTACCTCAATCTGATGAAAGCCTTTAGGGACAAACTTACTATTAGCATCTTGTTAAACTGAAAGCTTTCCCTCTAAAGTCAGGAACAAGACAAAGGTGTTCACTATCATTATTGCTGTTCAAAATAGTACTTGAAATATTAGCAAGAGAAATTATATATATCATAGAATATATATATCCTTTTGTTTTCTTGTCTAATATATATATATATTTTACCACATTCAACATTTTATATATATATATATATATATATATATATATATATATATGAAAGGAAAAATGAAATCACCATTATTTGCAGATAACAGGATCCTCTACGTAGCAACCCCCAGAAAAATGACCAGCAAACCTCTGGAGTTGATAACCAGATTCAGTAATGCAGCAGGAGACACAAACACACACCATAAATACTGAGCGTACATCAATAGCGAGCCCACTGAAAAAGAAATTAGAAAAAAATACCACTCATAATAATACAAGGACAAATTAAATACTTAAGAATTAAACTAATGAAGTAAAAAAACTCTATCATGAAAACTATAGTACTCTTTAAAAGGAGATTGAAGAGTACTTCAGAAAATGGAAAGATACCCCTTGTTCCTGGACAGGCAGAACCAATTAGTCAAAATAGCCATACTTTTAAATTAATGCACAGATATAAGATAATACCAACAAAAGCTCCAGTAGCATTCTACACAAAATAGGATAAAACAATCCTAAAGTCACAGAGAACCAGAAGAGATACAGAATAGTAAAATCAATCATGAGCAACAGGAGCAAAACAGAAAGTATCACAATTCTGGACTTGAAGTTATATTACAAAGCTACAGTGATGTAAACAGCACATTATGGGTGGACCAGTGGACAGAATAAAAACAATCCTAACCACATTCAACTATTTGATATTTGACAAATAACCAAAATATACACTGGGAAAAAAACCCTTTGTAATAAATGTTCTTTGAAAAACTGTCTGTTGTCACACAGAAGATTGTCTCTCAACTCATTTCTGTCACTGGGTACTAAACTAAAATCAAAATGGATCAAAAATCTGAATGTTTAAACAAATACTTAAAACTACTGGAAAATAAAATTGATGAAACTCTTGAAGTTATAGGCATAAAGACTTTCTGAACAGAACTCACATTGCATAGGAAGTAGTACCAAGAATCTACAAATGAAGTCATATCAAATTTAAAAGCTTCTTCACACAGAAAGAAACAGCTATCAAAGTGAAAAGACACCTACAGAATAGGAAAAAGTTTTTTCCAGCCATTCCTCAAGGAAAGGACTAATACCTAAAATATATTCAGAACACAAAAAATAAGATTAACTACCCTCTCAAGCTAAAACACTCAATCAAAAACTGGGCAGCAAAAAATGAATGGATATTTCTCAGAAGTACAAATAACACTGAGATTCCATCTTATCCCGGAAAGAATGGCCATTAATCAAAAATCAAATAATAAATGCTATAGAGGCTGTAAGGAATCCTTCCATATTGTTGGTGGGAATATTCAGCTTGTACAACTATATGGAAATCAATATAGAGACAACTCATAAAAACTAAAACTAGAAATTCCATTTGATCCAGGTAGTCCCCTTTAAGTATCTTCCCAAACTAGTTAAAGACGTCAAATTGTAGTGATACATGCATATCCATGTTTATAGCAACACAATTTATAAGGCTAAATCTTGGAAGCAGCCTTTATGTCCAACAATACACAAATTGCTAAAGAAAATATATTTCACATGATGGAGTACTATTTTGGCATAAAGAAAGAAATTTGAACCATTCATAGGAAATACACTTTGAAAACAGACTATTAAGTGAAATAAACTTAAAATATTGCATGGCTTCTCTTATATCAGAAATCCAAATTATAGATGAAGAACAAAATAAAAGATAATAGGAAGTAGGGAGAGAGCTCTTTATCAAATTGGAAGGGGATACAGAGACAGAGTAAAGGGATAATGATGGGAGAGAAAGGAGATAAATAAAGGAATTAAGATCTGTTATATACATCCACCAATTCCATACAAAAAAGGTAAACGTACTACAAAAATGTGTCAATAAAAAATAAAAATGTTACACTTTTTTCTGTCTTTCCCATACCATTAGTCATTATATTCAGATTGGTGTGTAATTTTGTTCCCTTGCCCAATTCTTTTTTCTCCTTATTTTTCAATTTTGAAGTTTCCTGTTGTCAAATCTTGAAGCTCAGAGATTTTTCTCTGTCATTCTAGAGTAGTAATGGGCCCACCAAAGGCAGTCTCTTTTTATTAGCGTTTCTGGTCTCTAATTTTTCTTTTTTGGTTCTTTCTTGGAATTTCCCTGCTTACATTATCTTCCTGTTGTTCTCATGTCACCAACCCAAGAACCACAGCATATGAACCAGAGTTGTTTCAAAATTCCTGGCTTGATTATTACAACACTCTTACCACATCTGACTGTGGTTTTGATGCCTGCCTATTGTTCAAATTATGTTTGCCATTTCTAGCATATTTTATTTTTTTGTCGAAAAGCAGACATGATTTACTAAGAAAAGCTGTGAAAATTAGGTCTTTAATAACATAGTGGTCGCTGGGGGCAGGGATGACACCCTCTTTGGTGACTTGGTCTTTGGTAATCCTGAGGCTCTGACTAGAATGTCAGCAGAGCTTCTTAGACTTTGTCCTTTCTTTAGGTGGACAAAATGGCTAGAGGGGACCACCTTTGGCTGTTTCCTTCCCTCTGGTACTATGTGATCCACTAAGACCCCAGCAGGGGAGCCTTTGGTATACTAGTTCTCCCTAGGGAAGGGCTTCTTGAGAGCAGCAGAATGCTGTGGGAATTTTCTTTTCTCCTACAAAAGAAAAGACCTTCAGTATTCACCACCAGTACTTCTGTCAGAACTCTTAGAAACAATGACTATGAAAGTATTGGTTCCTTCACTGCTGACTATGTCTCCTTAGAGTGTTTTTATTTTTTTTATTTTTTTATTTTTTTTATTTTTTAGACAAGGTCTCACTTTGTAGTTCAGGCTGGTCCTGAGCTCACTATGTAGCCCAGGCAAGCCTTGAACTCAGCAATCCTCCTGCCTCTGCCTCCCAAGTGCTGGGATTACAGACAAGAGCCACCACGCCTAGGATTATGATATGTGGTACTGATTGCTGATGGGCGTGAGTCACCATGCCAGGTATTGTATGTGGTTACTGGAGATCGAACCAGGGACCTTGAGTTTGCCAGGCAGGCACTGGAACCATTGAGCTAAATCTCCGACCTTTGTTTTGTTTTGTTTTTCTTTGTTTGTTTGTTTTTTTCAGCAGTACCAGGGATCAAACTTAGGCCGTTGTTCTTCCAAGGTAGGTGTGGTACCACTTGAACTAAATCCCCAACCCCCTTGGAGTTTTTAATTCTTTGCGTTGTTCAGTCTGAAACTCCAGCAACTTGTCAAGTATAATTCAGGTTTTCTGACCCTGATACTTGCTCCTGTGGAGATTTTTGCTCAGTAGTTTTGCTTAAGTAAATTATATTTCTACCCACTTGTCTGTTGCTCCATTGGGGGGGGGCACTGGTTTGTCCTATGACCTCACTTGTCTGAAATATTTAGAAGAGTGATTAGTTTTTCAGTTTCTTCAGTGTTTGTATTCACGAGAGTGTGACAGTTTGTGAATTCTTTAAGTGCTGGACTGGGAACTAGAAGTCTTTCTGGTTCATTTTTAGTTTAAAGGGGAAAAAGGGAATTTCACAAAGCTGAATAGAATCTGGTATGGACCCCGAGAGTCTCACTGTTTGGAAGGTGCTTGGATAGTGGATTATTCCACTGATGAGTTCAAAAATGAATGTGCTGCTCGGAGGAGGGGCCTGGTCATAGAAGGCAAATCCCTAGGGGTGTGACCAGGAGTGTGTGCTCTTGTCTCTGGGTCCTCCCCTCTCTCCCTGCTTCCTGGCCACCATGAGATGAGCAGTTTTCCTTGTCATGCTTGTACGGTCAGAAACAAAGGAGCTGAGCGAGCCACTCCCCTTCCCTTCATTTAGCTCTAAAAGACACACTACCCTAATGATTATCCATGCTTCCATAATTCTAAAAAGAGGTAGCACAGTCAGAAACAGGGAAGTTGTGTGAGCCAATCCCTTCTCTCCATTCAACAGTAAACACAATATCACTCTAATGATTATCCCGGTTTAAATTTAGGAGGTCATGATGCCCAAAGTGGCAGAAGGAATCTAGGATCAGAGGTGCCTGACCCTTTTAATATTGAAAGCCTGAGTCATCCACTGCCTTTTCCCCCTCTATGTTTCTGCCTGTTCCCGCTGCTACCACCCATGATCTGCGATAAACGTAGCTACTTACCATCCACTACAAAGTGTACACTTGCAATTCTTTCCTTCTCCTACACAAGAACCTGGTCTATTTTCGGCCCACTCAAGTGTAACAATGCCCTTTTGCCATGCTATTTCTACCTTGGAGTTAGCCAACCATACACTGAAACCCTGAGTCAAAATAAAGCTCTCTTTAGGTTGCAGGTGCCAGATGTTTATTCCCCAGTGACCAGAAAGTGAGTAATACAGAGTCAAAGGCAAACTCACTGGGACAACAGAAACCCTAATTAATGAAGGAAGGAAAACACTGAAATAAGAAGGGATAGTCCATGTTGGTCATCGAGCTACAATGCTTATCCCAACACTTGGTTTTTCCTCATACCAGATTTTCTTCCATTTTTTAAACATAAGTGATTTTAGCCACAGACCTTTTATCCGTTTGTTTTCATTTGAATCTTGACTTTCAGAGTGTGCCTGCTCAGTCTAAGCCCCCTGCAATATGACGTACTTTTTAAAAACTTATTTCTTCTCTCCACTTTATCTTCCTTAGGAGAAGAAAGCAAAAACTTGAAACTAACACATTTCTTTCAGTCACCAGGGGATTTCCGGAGTTGGGAAATTGCTACCTATTAGAGTGAAAGACTAATACAAATCTTAAGGTAAATATTTTAGTAGTTGTCTAAAAAAAGATCTTCAAATACTAGTGGAAGGCAATTCAGAAAGAGGTTTATAAAGAGCTCAATATGAAAACCTGTTTGACCTGTTAAAGTAGGTGTGGATGATCACAATTTCCTATTAAAAGGTATAATTAAAAAATACAAATGGAAGACAAATACTTCGAGACCGAAGAGCTCCAAATCGCTAGTGTAGGAGTTGGAAGCCAGTCCCAGTGTATGGAGGTTGAGGCCAGAGTCAGTGTCAGTGACAGGGAACAGGGAAACAATCTCTCTGTTCCTTCTTGGAGAAAGATGACTTCTTCACAAAAGTTTTGGGTTTGTCCTTAATTCATTATAATGGCACTAGTCATTTACTGTTTTAATAAATTGGCTCCTCTAGCTATTAAATAGCATAGTACCTTCTGAAATGTGGTCAAAGGCTTTTCTTTACATGACTATGCTAATGGTAATTTTATGTAGCAAGATAAACTAATGCAGCAATAATTCAAAATAGTTACTTAAATCAAAGTTTTGCTATTATTCCAACACATGTTTTACTGCTGAACGAATAAAGTTGTACAGAAAGTTCAGGTTGACCTTCAAGAACTGGTCCTGGTGGGGGTTTGATTCTGTGGTTAGGAAGAGGCAGCTTCTCAAAAGAACATAACACCAACCACAGGCATATAGTCACACACTGACTTAAATGAGTCTTCAAGAGATTTTACCATGAAGCCATTTAGAAATTGAAAATTAAGCCAGAAGAGTTGGAGAGTATAAGTAGCTCTTCAACTATATCTTTAAAATACTCATTGTCCCTGATGTAGTAATAGAAGGAATGATTTTTAACTACCTCAGTGATAGACATGCTGGTAAATGGAACTAACATGAATTGTATGGAATTCTGACTGACAAATATGAGCTCAAATGCTTTTTAGAAAGTGGAGTGAGAACATCTACCTTGGAGTTAATCCTTATGAAATTGAAGTAATAGTCATAAAAAATTATAAAAATGTTTCCTTTGGGCCGGCGGGTTAGCTCAGTGGTTCCGGCGCCTGCCTCGCAAGCGCAGGGTCCTGAGTTCGATCCCCGGTAACCACATATAATGCTGGGCATGGAGACACGCCCACCAACAGTCAACACCGCACACTACAATGCTGGGCGTGGTGGCTCACGCGTGTAATCCCAGCATTTGGGAGGATTGCTGAGTTTGCAGCGGCTTGCCTGGGCACCATAGTGAGCTCAGGGCCAGCCTGAACTACAAAGTGAGACCCTGTCTCAAAAGCTAAAAAAAAAAAAAAAAAAAAGTTTCCTTTTTATTACAAAGAATTACTCATATGGACTAATAAATAGGACACATGTGTATACATACTGAATAACTTTTCTGGTGTGAGAAACTGAAAATTAAGTGAGAACCATACTGTATAATAGGTATTGTGAAATAGGAACAAAATGTTCAAGGGAGAAGGGGAAGGCATGGGGAAAGGGAAGAAAGGAAGGAAAATATGAGAAAAGGAGGAGAAATGGAAACAGATTGTAAATATGGAGGGGTGGAAGGCTGAGGGAATAGGCAAGGAGGGGGCCAATAAGAAGCCAGATACGTCATGTACAGGTACAAGATTCTAGTGATGGGTGTCATTATATTGCATACCTAAAATGTGCAATAAATTTAAAATAATTTTTAAAAAAGAATTAATAGACTGGGCTACAATTGGCTACCTTTTAGTTTAGTTTTTTTTTTTTTTTTTTGTCAAAAATCCTATTTGGTCAGAGATTTAGCTCAGTGGTTCCAGCGCCTGCCTAGCCAGCACAAGGTCCCTGGTTTGATACACAGTAACCACATACAGCAACACTGGGCATGGTGATTCATGCCCACCAGCCATCAATATCGCATACCACAAATGCCGGGCTTGGTGGCTCAAGCCTGTAATCCCAGCACTCAGGAGGCAGAGGCAGGAGGATTGGTGAGTTCGAGGCTTCCCTGAGCTTCACAGTGAGCTCAGGGCAAGCCTGAACTACAAAGCTAGACCCTGTCTCAAAAAATAAATAAATGCTATAAACTAGTTGACAACAAGACTTTTAAAGAAAACTGTCTCCCTTTTCCTTTGGGTCTTCATGGGAACAAGTGGCAGAGACTTAATAATAATCAGAAAAAAAAAGTTGTGTAAGCAAATGTAGGCAATACTTTTATAAGGGAGAAATTTTCAATTTTCTCTTATTTTTTCAACTGGGTTAAATGCTTCAGTGTCCTTGAGGAGCCAAAGCAGGGGCAGAGTATCCTCAGAGAGACATAGCTTCCTTCCTTCTTGGAAGTCCACGCCAGCCGTTTGTATTGGAACCAGGCAGTATTGCCAGGCTACTGAGCTAGTAAACGATTAGAAATAAATATAAACCTTCTAAGTGAGTCTTAGGTGGTATTTTAGTTACTTTCTCATCCTGACACAATACCAGATGCCCACAACTCGAATGAGGAGAGGTTTATTTGGCTCACAGTTTGTGGTGCAGAGTCAGCAGGCTCCAAGGCAGAGAGGCATGGAAGAGGAGAAATAGCTCTTGGCGTGGCAGGCAGGAGGCTGCGAGAGACGGAGGTGGGGGGATGTACCCCTCCAGGCCACACACCCAAGGGCCCGCCTCCTATGGCCAGGCTTCAACTCCTAGCATCATATTCAGCTGGACCCTGGTCCGTGGAGGTATGATAGTGATGGATGAGTATCACACCCCATGGCCCAGTCACCTCCCCAAAGCCTTACCTGGGAGTGCATGAGGTTTGGGGGAGCATTTAGATATAAACCATAACATAGAGGCCTATTATATTCTAATACATTCTCTGGTCAAATAAAGCTTTTATTTCTTAAATAATTAATATATATACAAGGTAGACATGGAATGGAATGTTTCATGGTCCTCTTACTGCGTTTTCAGTAGTTTTTGGCTCAGTGGTTACATTATTTCACCTATGTTTCCTTTCTGTGTTAATTTGAACATATCCAAAGGGCATATGACTCTAATTGTATGTATCTCTAAAAACAAGGCTTTTTCTGAGTCTTTTAAAAATTCACATTAGCATTACTGAATTTTTTTTTTTTTTTGAGACAGGGTCTCACTTTGTAGTTCAGGCTTGCCCTGAGCTCACTGTGTAGCCCAGGCAAGCCTCGAACTCAGCAATCCTCCTGTCTCTGCCTCCTGAGTGCTGGGATGACAGGTGTGAGCCACCACACCCGGCACTGTGGTATATGGTATTGATGGCCGGTGGGTGTGAGTCACCACACCCAGCATTGTATGTGGTTACCGGGGATCGAACTCAGGACCTTGCGCTTGCAAGGCAGGGGCCTGAACCACTGAGCTAAATCTCCGGCCCAGCATTACTGAATTTTTTAAATGTTATACTTAATATTGTCAAATAGTCACTGCCTGTAGAAGTGTTATTATCTTAACTTTTTAAAAAATATAGGTAGTGCCGGGCGTGGTGGCTCATGCCTGTAATCCCAGCACTTGGGAGGCAGAGGTAGGAGGATTGCTGAGTTCTAGGCTTGCCTGGACTACATAGTGAGCTTAGAGCCAGTCTGAACTACAAAGCAAGACTCTGTCTCAAAAAAAAAAAAAAAAAAAAAAAAAAATATATATATATATATATATATATATATATAGGTAGCTTTTTCTTTGCATAAGATTTGTAAGCATGACTTGTAAGTAACGGGAAAAAATTATTATTACATAGTCTTAAAAATACTAACCATTAAAAGCTCTGTTATAAACATGTAGGAAAATGAAAGGAAGTAGAACTAACAATAGAGCTGGGGATTTAGTCTTACCTTCATGTTCCCATTTCTAGAAGATGTCTTTCAGCATGGTATTAATTTCTGCGGTTTTCAGGTTCTTGGATTTTTCACCTCCAGGGTGACTCTTGGAAACAATTCTTCCTAAACTGACTGGAGATTCTCTGTACGATGCTCATTTGGCTCCTCCTATAGTCCTGTGCAGGAGGTTCTAAGAATTCTGAGACTTTCCAAGTTGAAGGAACTTTCTAGAAAGTACATCTCACTTCTGCATTCTAAACCATAGACAGTTTACCCACTTAATAGTTGCAACTCATTGTCAATCATGTGACAGTTTGTTATGCAGAGTCAGGGAGCCACTTGCTCGGGAGAATCTCACAGCCCTGCTCAACCCTTACAAGACATCTCAAACTGGAGAAGAACTTCCTCAAGGAAACAGTGCCTGCAGCACGGTAAAATGGATGTCTTCTGGTGCTCCCGAGATTCAGGCTTGTGACTGTCATTGATGTTTGGTAATATTTGTTAATAACAAAGTAATCTTGTCTCAAAAAACACAAAGTCTGTAAAGATGTAATAACAAAGAGCTTTCAGTCGACCTATGTCAATATTTTGCTTAGTGGGCTGTTAGAGGTCACTGCAGGACTTTTCAGAGACTTCAATAAACAAAGCTGTATTTTCATGCCCTCATAGTAGACTGCCACATGCACTGTTTCCTAGTTTTTTTGCCCATGTGACCCAATTTTCTTGTGCCAGTTATACTGTGTTTGGAGAAAGTTGTCCTAAAACATTTATTCTTCAAGGAAAGGACCCTGGAAATCCTTACCCCTAGCTGTACAAAGGACAAATTGCTTACTCCTGCCATTTGGCTTACGGTGGTACTTTTGTACTCATCTTTAATTGGTTCCACTTGTGGCAAATCAACTCATTGTTAATTGGTGGCAGATGCAAAAGAGATTGTTTTGGCTGGAAAGGGTAGCAAATGTGTGCAGGCAGTGGAAACCAACAAGTTCTAGCTTGTACATTGAGTACCAAACAAAGGATAAGTAACAACAAAATTTCTACATCAAAATACACTGATGGGCCGGAGATTTAGCTCAGTGGTTCTAGCACCTGCCTCACAAGCACAAGGTCCTGAGTTCGATCCTGTGTAACCACATACAGTGCTGGGCGTGGTGACTCAGGCCCACCAGCAATCAATACCACATACCACAGTGTCAGGTGTGGTGGCTCACGCTTGTCATCCCAGCACTCAGGAGGCAGAGACAGGAGGATTGCTGAGTTTGAGGCTTGCCTGGGCTACATAGTGAGCTCAGGGCCAGCCTGAACTACAAAGCAAGACCCTGTCTCAAAAAAAAAAAAATGTACTGAATACCGATTTGGCTAATTGTACCAAGCTATGACAATATTTGGCTGTTGTAAAAATTAAATCAATATAAGCAAGTATTATGGCTTATATGGAGATGACCCTCCAAAGTTTGATGCACTCACAGGTGAGACTTTGGGAGGTGGCTGGATCATGGGACTGCATTAATCTGTTACTTGGTTTAGCATAGATGTGAGTGATGTGATTACTGAAGAGAAAGGCCCATCTGGGGTGTGGATGGCACCAGCCAATAGGCTTGTAGCCTGGATGGAATAGAAAGGGAAAGAAGGAAGGAAGGCATGCTGCTCCCTACCTACCCAGCTCTGGACCATTTCCTTGGAGCCAGGTAACTATGGACAGAAACCTGTACAGAATGTGAGCAAAAATCAGTCTATTCTCCTTTAACCTGTGGAGGTTGGGGATTTGCCCCAGCATCGAGTAGCTAAAACAGATTAATAGAAAAACAGTTTTTAATTAGATTTACCTCCTGTTGAATTCCCAGAACTCCAAGAAGCAGGCAGATAATTAAAATTTAAATATCCTGAGTGACAGAAAGGAGTACAAGTTTCGAACTTCTGGGAAATGGAGGTAAATTATGGGAAGATGAAACAAGGAGATGTATAGCAATAAATGTTGCATTTTTGTGTAGATAAGTCAGGTGGCATGTTTTCCCTTAGGAGCAGCTCTTCCTGCTACCTTTTCTAATGAGTGTTACTTACACATATAATTTTCTTTATGAAAAGGAAAATTGATAGTTAAGCAGAGGCAGGGGAGGTGGATGCCCCTCCATTGCCTGGTTTTCAGTTTGCTGTGTGGGTAACTAATAGAGCAAAGTGGCATATTTTGGGGGTGACATGTTCTGAACCCCTTCAACTGGAAATACTTGCATATTAATCATTCTTGCCTGTTACCCTTTAGAGGCTGCATGCAGAAAACAAGACCTACTTTTTGTCTCTTGAGAGTCACGAACAGCCACATGGGTGCTGAGGGCACATGCAGCCTGTGTGAGGCCCAAGCTGTATTTTCCCCCAGACAACCCTGGATTCGTGACCCTTGGATGGAATTTAGCAAAACGCTTCAGGGCAGAAGCGCTATCAGTCCCCCTGGGCACACTGGCAACTCTGACAGAGACACTGCTCATCCTAAAAGAATTTGGATTGTGGTTCTTAGCTCCTGGCCCTGGGGCCGCAGCCTCCAAGCACCTGTGACCTTGTTGAAAATTCGTGTTCTCCTTCATCAAACCCGCTGAATCAACCTGTGGGCTTCACCTGGGCAGCTTTTTTGTTTTTGTTTTTGTTTTCTTTAATTTGACAGATTCTCCAGGTGATATTTACTCCTATTAAATGTTTAAAACCCACTAACTGCCCATGGGAAGTCAGAATGATAATCACCAGAGCAGTGGTCCGGAAACCGGAAGGACATTGACAAAATCTGGACGCCCGGGGCGACCAAAGGCCTGAAAGGCTCGAGCCTACGCCCTCCAGGTGGTTCTAGCGCGCAGCCGGGCGAGCCCCGCTGCCCTGCCCAAGGCTGGGCTCTCAGGTGGCGCTTTCAGGGGTTCGTTTAAAAGGCCGTGGCGATGTGGCGGAGACGCCTCCACCGACTTTGAGGGAACGGTGAGCGCCGGCGAGTTCTGGCTCCTCGGGGCTCAACAGTCCTGAACAAAGCGGAGTCCTCAGCCGCGGTGTGCTCCAGTGGGCGGGGGACAAAGTAGACGGTGGAACGTGTTGTACGGCTCCCAGAGGTTAAGGCAAGTTAGAGCCCTGGGCTCGCACAGCAGACTCAGGAAAGCGGCCACCAGTGAGGCCACCTTGAGCAGACAACTGGCGGGAGTGGGCGCGTTCGTCCAGCGTGGGGCGTCTTGACGTGTGTCTGCAGAAGGGCAGAGCCACGCTTGCTGTGTTGGGGGAAGCGGCAGGGACGCGCGAGGTCCGACCAGATGACGCGGGCTGGGGGAGGGGGTGGGGCGTGCGCCTCTGGGAGAACCCGGCGCTGACCCCTCCAGAGGCAAGAAGCTGGAGGAAGGCTGTGGGCGGAGAGCGAGGTCCTGGGGCGCATGTCCGGGGCCACTCTGGCGGTGCCTCTGTCGGGCTCCCGGGGTGCAGTGTGGAAGCCGGACCAGTCGGCTGCTGTAGGCCCGCGAGGCGGCGCCGCCCTTGATCCGAAGCAGCCTCGGTGGCCGGCTGAGAGGTACTCGGCTTCCGCCTGTGTGTAGGTTGAAGATAGAGCTAGAAACTTGTAAATACAGGGTAGGAAAGAAGAGAAGGACTCAAGGTTGATGCTGAGTATCTGAGCCTTGAGAATTTATTTGAACGAAATGATTTAGAGGTTTGTAAGACTGGGAGGAAACATTGGGGACTTAGATTCAGGAATGTTTTTTTATATGTTATATTAGAAACATCCAAGTGGAATGGTAAGGGAGCAGCTGTCGCTGAGTCTGAAGTCCGGGAGAAAGGTTCAGAGTTGGAGAGAAACACCGAAATCTTCAAAATGCAGATCATAAACTGGGCGTGGTGGTGCATGCCTCTGGTCCCTCACCTGGGAGCCTGAGGCAGGAGGATTGCAAACTGGAGCCAGCATGGGCAATGTCAAGTTTTAAGGTCTTGTCTCAAAAAGTAAAAAGAGTAATAGAAAAAAAGGGGGAATGTAGCTCAGTGGAAAAAGCCCTGGGTTCAACCACAGTACTGCTTTTAAAAAACCATGTTTGACGCCATGAGGGTGAACTACCTAGGTTCTTATTCGTACTGTCACCAACCTCACCTGGGGCTCTTGAGAAATGAAGACCCTCACATGCTTCTACAGAACTATCTGCACTGGCAACCTGCTGTGGACCTCGGGTGGCTGTCGGCACTCTGAAGGCATAGGGTACGGTGTCCCCAGGCTCAGGCGCTCACAGGTGGGGCTTTCCAGAGGGGCTGTGTCTAGGGCTGCAGCGGGGAACCCGTGATGCCCACGCTGCAGAGGGCTATTTGGATCATCACCGGCTCTGAAAGCTTTGCCACCTCTGACAAGGAAGTATGAGCGCGGATTGGCGGTGTGTGGTAACTAAACTAGTCCACTGATAGGTTTGGCCTAGTTCTGAGTGTTGATAAATGGATGGGCTGTTAGCTTGGAAGAAATACGGGAACAGGGGGGCTTGCTGCTTGCTGCTTCCTGCCTGCCACGCCAAGACCCTCTCTTGAGCCGTCCCGCCCCGCCGTGGAGCCAGCTGACTATGAACTGGAACCTCTTACCAACTGTGAGTCAAATAAACCTTTTCTTTCTTTAACTTTGGCAGCTCAGTATTTTGAGTCAGCAGTGAGGAAAATAACTAAAATAGACACCTGGGTTAGATGACCTAGAGCAGTAGTGGTAGAACTATGGCCCACAAGCCCAGCGCGCACGCTCAGCGCTGTCAGCATGTGAGCCAAGCTGCCCAGCAGCAGATCAGTTGTTTTCTCTGAACTAAAGCCTCAGGGTTCTGATTTAATGTCAGTGTGGGCACTTGGCAATAAAGTTTGGAGCTGCTCTTTGGTCACTGAGTCTCTAAAACGTTCCCCATCACTGTGACCTAAAGTCTGAGTGAGTATGGAAGAGAAGGACTGAAACTGTAACTTGGGAAAAGGCAAAAGGTGATGGAGATGGAAATGTTAGTGAAAAAGGTGAATTCAGACAGAATTAGGTCCATAGCACATGAAGAAAGCATCTCAAGAATAAAGATGTGATGAAGTTAGTCACATGCTGAGGAATAGCAGTCTGAGCACCTCTGGGTTATTTCTGTACGAACAGTATAATGGGATTCATGACATTTTAAAAGAACTAAGACTGCGTAGACTCATGAGTTTCATCGGAAAGAGAACTGGGAGACAACGGTTGGGAAAGTGACATCTAGTGAAATTTGCTTTTAAGGTGGGAGAGATGACATGGTATCGGTGTAGTGGATGTGAGGACAATGAGAGCAGGAAGCATTGGGATAGCTGGTGACAGTTGAAGAGTGTCCTAAAAAACGGGAAGTGAGAGGGAAGGGACATGGAGACAAGGCGGGATCGATTTTAGTTTCGAGGCTGCAGACACGTATTCATAGGAACAGGATAAAGGACATGTTGGTGCACATGGGGGTGGGAAACTGATTTTCTCCTGACAAGAGATATGCTTTAATTTTTTCAGTATACACAGTTCTTAATAAAAATAAGTAGAAAGTTACCAGTCAAGGAAGGGGATAGAAGAGGAAGTTAAGGGGAAAGAAATACGAATTGTTACCTGAGATAGTTTCTTCCAGCTTTTTAAAGTCAACACACACACACACACACACACACACACACACACGCACACACACACGCACGTATGAATGCTACTAATTGGGCACCCACTGGGGAATTTGGTGAAGTAGGAGACCAGAGCGTGGCAACATGGCTGGAGCAGTTGGGTGTAATCTGCCAGGTGAAGAGACTTGTTAACAACAGGTGCAGAAAAGCTGCTCCCTGCCATGCAGTAAGATCAAGCCCAGCCCTGCACCTAGTACTGATTGTGCATCTAACACAAGAACAGGCTAAACCTGGCCACTGACATTGGTCTTCTGACCAAGCAGAGAGCCTGGCACGTGATATCAGTTTTCTAGCATGAGATCAAGTGGGTCCACCTGGATCAACTACCAAAGAAGCCAGAAAGATGGCAGCAAGTAACTCCGTTGCCCTTGGCCTCTCGCAGAGGTGTGTTCTGCTTGCCTGACGTATCTTTTCCTTCCTAGCACCTTTTGTCCTCATGCATTTCCTTGCCCCTCTTTCCCTTTTATTTTTGCCCTAAATGAATGTAAATATTTTACATTACCAGTTATCCTGCTCAATGAATCGAAAGTGGCCATAGTGTTTGGAAAAGCACTGCTGGTCCCTCTGTCCGCAGGTAATGTAATGCTGCACGGGAGACAGGAGGTGACCGGGCTCTGAGTGCTGCAGGACCTTCCTACATCTCCAGGCGGCTAAAGAGAGTAATATCTTCTGGTGTCTTGATTCTGTTCAGCACGTGCTGTGGGGAGCTTTGGAATAAGAGATGGGAATGAGTAGCCAGAGAGAGACAGAAAGATAGCCAGATAGTAAGAAGGCTCATGTGCGGTAGAGTTCGTGGTCTGAAGAGGCTGCTGAAGATAATTGTATTCAAGCGTCTTCAGCTACACAGGCCCAGCTCTAATAGGGGAAATACAGCATTAGGGGTTTTGCTATCAAGGGCAGCAGTGAGAGGAGAAGGCGCTGAGGAGAGATGCAAAGGAAGGATTATAGTCATGGTCATGTAATATAAACTGGGCAAGGAATTAGAATGTGGAATAGGTGGGAAATATTAAATACACATTTTCAGCAATTCTGGGGATCAGAAAACCCAGGTCTTCACACATGGTGGACAAGTACCACATCCCAGCCTTTGGAGGAAAATATTTAAAGGTGGGTAGTATAATGGATCATGAGTGTGTGTGTGTTTGAAGTCGGAATACCAGATAAGAGATTGGAGAATAAAATGCTTGAAATTAATGGATGGAAAACAGGTATTGGTAATGATAAAGCGGAGAAAAAGTAGGATGAAGAAAATGCTGATAAACAGGCAAGTCTTACATCAGTATTGAAGTCATCAAAAACAGTAATAGGTGTGGGTGACGGTGGACCTGGAGATAAAATCTTCATCAAGTGAAAGTCATGCCAAGATCTGTATAGCATGGCTACGAAGGTGGGAGCTAGCATCGCCTGGTAGAGTCTGATATTACCTGGGGTATATTTTGGGGGGTGGGGTGTGTGCTGTGTGGAAGTGACCACGACCCCCGCCCCCAGATCAGATGGTATAGGATGTGTGGGGAAGAAAGCAGTGCACTTCAGAGGGCCTGGGAAAATGTCTTCCCTGGAGTCAGGTTTTCATCAGAATGATGTGGCCAAGGAGAGGCAGCCCTGTTTGAAGACACAGCATACTTTGCTGAAAGGGCCATGACAGGGGGAACAATGGGAGGCAGGGACTTCTGGGAGGTTTAAGGATGGATCTGATTTGTGGGTGTGTGGAGACCCACCCTGAGACTGCGTGCTCTTGTTACTGCTGTTTTTTGCAAACAGGGTCTCACTATGTGGTTCAGGCTGTCCTTGACTCTATGTAGCTCAGACTGGCCTCAAACTCATGGCTGTTCTCCTGCCTCTGCCTCCCAAAAGTCCAAATTATTTAGCATCACTTTTCGGAGAAAGTATTTTTTTTTTTTTTTTTTCTTTTTGGAGACAGGGTCTCGCTTTGTAGTTCAGGCTGGCCCTGAGCTCACTATAGTGCCCAGGCAAGCCGCCGCGAACTCAGCAATCCTCCTGTCTCTGCCTCCCGAGTGCTGGGATTACAGGCGTGAGCCACCACGCCCAGCATTATATGTGGTAACCGGGGATCGAACTCAGGTCCTTGCGCTTGGAAGGCAGGCGCCGGAACCACTGAGCTAACCCTCCGGCCCAGGAGAACGTATTTTTAAAACAGCATTTTCTCATTGTGTAGTTTAGAATTCTTGGCCTTCACTTAACCTGCTCTTAAAACTTTCTACAAAATGATCACATCTATTAGTGATAAATCCAAGTCCTGCCTTAAGATACTAACTCATCTTGCAAAAATGACTTATTGTTTTAAGATTATCTTCCTTAAAAGTTCATTATAGTCCAAATAATAACCATCCTTTATTCCATCTTAATTATAAATACCAGGTAATCTTCACTATGGTGTCCTGAATACTCTTAGATATGATGGTTTCTCTGTAGATCTGTATGATCTATTTCTGGTGATGAGTATGACTTTGGTGGTCAAATATAGCTTGACAAATACATTTTACAGAAACACTAATCAGTGGTGACAGACCTGTGGCATGTGTGCTGCTGTGGGCTTTTTGCATTTTGAAAGCTCCAAGATTATCACTCTAGCTGCTCTCCATACTAATGAACGAATAGCTAGAAAACTCCAGGATTCTGTCCAAGTTCTAGCTGAGATTTAATTCCCCACCCACATGGCCTTTTATTGGGCAATCTCTGTTAGCATTTGTTTTCCAAGTTACCAGATTACTCACTTCAGAGTTCACTTACCCAGAAACTGCATACTTCCAGGTGTACAATATGAGGCCAGGAGGTTTTTGCAATCGAGGCAATTAGCGTCTGGGTTAAAATGTGGGCTGGTCCTGGCTTTGCTGTGAAGCCACAGGAAAGAGGTGGAGAGGAGAGGCCTGATTTCCCCCAGGCTGTTGGTTACTCAGGGGGAGAGGGAGAGAGGCTCCTGAGGTTTGCCACTTGAGGTAGCAGGGCGCAAGGTCACCAGGAGGATCCTACACAGGCTGCATCCAGTGAGGGGGTTTACTATTAGAATATTGTTAATATGAGGTAGGAAGGGAAAGGTCCTTATCAGCTGCATAGTTCTCTGGGCCCAGGCCTTCAGAGCTGAGATATTGTGCCACAGGCTTCTCCTTGTCGGAGGGCAGAAAGGAACAGGTCTTAGTGCCATTTCCCTCACTCAGAGAGTGAACAATTGAATTAGCTTTTGGCTCCTCACTATGATGTTTTCACAACCGGAAATGGTTACCATCAAATCACCCCTGTGATAGTTTCTCTACCGGAAGGGATTCTTAACCTGAGGCTTCGGCAATCAATAAACCTGCCTGATATCAGATGCCAGAGGGTGACTGTCCATGTACGTTTCCCTGCAAGAAGACATCTTGTGAAGAGGCCTCAATCTTTGCTTTAATTAACTGTGGCTGGTGTTGATCTGTGTTTTACTCATACCCAAAGACAACACAGGCAGGAATGGGTTTGTTTGAGTTATTGATCTCAAAAGGGATCCACATGCCAGAAACAACTGAAGCTTCCAAGACAACTGCTGCTGGTCACACAGTAAAATGTTGTGTGAGATCATTATCTCGGTTCCCACAGGATTTCTGATAGCACTGGTCCTCCCCGTCATCTCAGAAACCCCTGTGCTCCATCCTCCTGCCTACAAGTCCTCACGCACCACCCCAATTTAGTGACAGAAGGGATGAGGCTAACAGTCTAAGAAATACAGTTTATTTTGCTTAAATTTCCAGTTAGCGACCCTTGGAAGGATTCAGGGACTCAATGAGGTACAAAAACCATAAGGGTCATGCAGTTTTGCAAGATATTTATTAAGCAGAGTATTCAATCCCATGAGTAGTAAGATCTCTAGTTGTTGTAGGACCTTTCTCATAAGATCAATGTCATGTATAAGAAATGACACTTTGTTTTCTTCCTTGTAGAAAGCTGAATTTTAAACAGGAATGAACATTATTTTTAATAAAAGTGGGCATTCAGGGGCCAGGGATTTAGCTCAGTGGTTTCAGCCTCAGCCTTGCAAGAGCCAGATCCCAAATTCAATCCCCAGTAACCACATACAACAATGCCGGATGTGGTGACTCATGCCCACCAGCCATCAATACCACATATCACAATGCTGGGCGTGGTGGCTCATGCCCACCAGCCATCAAAACCACGTATCACAATGCCCGGCGTGGTGGCTTGCACCAGTAATCCCAGCACTCAGGAGTCAAAGGCCAAAGGGCTGCTGTGAATTTCAGGTTTGCCTCGGATACATAGTGAGTTCAGGACCAGCCTGAAGTACAAAACAAGACCCTGTCTCAAAAGCAGGGGGCAGGGCCAGAGATTTAGCTCAGTGGTTCCAGTGCCTGCCTAGCAATCTCAAGGGTCCTGGTTCGATCCCCACATACAACAATACTGGGTGTGGTGACTCACACCCACCAGCAATCAGTACTTTATACCACAAATGCCAGGCTTGGTGGCTCAAGCCTGTCATCCCAGCACTCGGGAGGCAGAGACAGGCGGATTGCTGAGTTCGAGGCTTGCCTGGGCTACATAGTAAGCTCAGAGCCAGCCTGAACTACAAGGCAAGACCCTGTCTCAAAAAAAAAAAAAAAGACGGGGGCATTCAGGCTCTTATATGCATTTTCTACATTTGTTTTGGAGAATTCTTTGTATGTCATGGTGTGTTATCCTTTGAGAAGGCCATATTCTGTAACTTACTCTATAAATCTTAAAGTTCCCCTATAAGCGCAGGATGAAATCCACGAAAGGCGCTAGAGCAAGATGATCACTTCTCACTGAACCCAGAGTGGGGACAGACTGGAGGGGTATTTAAAGTGAAACAAGAAGAGGCAGCGCTGCGCGGAGGAGGCCACGTCCACACGACCGGCTGCCATCGCGCGACCCTCCGCAGCATTTTGTCTTAACTTTTTGGCTCTGCCTTTTGGCCTTGCCTTTTACAGGGCTGTCCCTTCTGTTTTCAGAGGGGCTCGGTTCTTTTGCTTGGACATTACCAGACGTGTCAGAAGGATGTCCATTAAATGACTTTGTCAGCTCCCACCAAATTGTCTTTGCGGCTTTTGCTGTCTCAGTCAGAAGCAGCCCGGGCTGGCCAGGTGCCCCGAGAGCGAGTGCTGGGGCTTCTGCAAGATCACTGGCCTGGACGCTGCGGGTCTCCGCCTTGGGAAAGGGGGAGACGGGGCTCTGGCCCACACACAGGCCTCATAGGAGACAAGTTTCTCTTTGAAGTGGGGTGTGAAGCAGGTCAGGGGACTAGCACCAAGACGAAAGGCCAGCCAGCGCTATCAATAAATAGGACACGAGCAATTCTCCTGCGAGTGTCTTGAACAATATGTCTCCTTGTGACTTCCATCCCTTCGAGAACACAGGCAATCATATTCTTTCTACCTCAAGTGAAATGTTTTTTTTTTTTTTTTTGCTATGAAGACAAAGAATAGAAAAAGGTCCATCAATTACATGCTATTTCTGTAATGTTTTATTTCCTGTACCAAACAGTGCAACTGTGCATTACTGGATTAGGGTAATGTGGGCATCCAAAGAGGGAACTCTGAGCTGTCCTCTGCTGCCCAGTTCATCTGTGGAGTACCGTCCAGGGTGGGTGGTGCCTGTTTGGCTTGCTTTAGTTGGAGAAGAACTAATGGAACATTAAGAATCTTTTTCTGACCAGGCATGGTGGAGTGGACCTATAAACCCACCTACTCGGGCAACTGAGGCAGGAAAATGACAAGTTTGAGGCCAGGCCAGGCAACTTGCAAAACTCAGTCTTAAAAATTGTAAGGAAAGGCTCAGGATATAGCTCAGACGTAGCTTGCCTGGCATGTGTCCGGCCCTGGTTTCAATCCCCAGCATGGCTTAGACACATTTTAAAACTGAAAAGTCCATTTTGATGAAAATAATACAGCATGCTAATAATTGATGTAAAAATGAGAAGAAAAATTATGAAGCAGTATCATCACCTAGGTTTGATCTAAGGATCTTTATTCTTAGAGTTAACTGCTATTCAGTTTTACTAATATAATTCCTGTCCTATGGCCTGATGTGTAGGAATAGTTCAACTCCCAAGCTCAAGATGAAAGACTTTTTAGTACTGTTACTCTTGTTGGACTATTCTCACTTTAGCTCATTGTGGTAGTTATTTCTTTTCTAAAAGAAGCACAGAGAAAGCCACCACCAGAAAGTTCTAGGGAAAAGGGTTAAGGTCAGAGTTCATGAGAGCTGATACTGGCCACTTTTGCTCAGCCAAAAAAAATCCATTTCTTACTGTTTAAAACAATAGAACTAACAACTTCTTATAAAAAGAGCTGTGTCCGTTTCTACTCTTTTATGCTTGAGTGGAAATTTGTACTAGGGAGTAAAACTTCCTCTGTCCTTTGAACAACAGTTATTTCCTCTTCCTGTGTCCTTCTGCAGAATTGAGAAATATCTTAGGATTGTCCTATGAAACCACAACATTATATCTGCTCCTTCATGAGATCCAACTTTTTCTTTCTCCAAGTGTTTCACCTTTCCCTCCTCATTAAGCCTTATAAATTTACTGCAGCAAAGGCAAGATGGGGTGGAGGGAGGGTGGGTGCTTTGTGTAGAAATATTTTCCATAGAGGAGGCTTAGGTATTCTCAAGCCTTGTTTCTTAATGTCCTACATAAACCCTTTCAGGTATTGTTAATGATATGTATAACCTTAACTATTTTTATTTAGGCTTAGTACCCAAGAGGTGTAGGCCAAGTAAGCATCATCCATTCCAGAATGTTGTTTAATGTGTTACATGTGTCTAGGTGTGTTACACTTACATAAACTTGTGTGTTTTTTTTTTATTTACTTACTTATTTTTGGTTCCAGGGATCAAACTCAGTACCTTGGGCTTTCTAGGCAGACAAAGAATGACTGAGCTATGTCCCTGGCCCATCTTTTGTTTCTAAAGTATTTTTTAGAGTATATTTATAATGGCTCAACTACTTATATGTTCTTGGCTTCTTGCCATTAAAAGTAATAGCAAATGCCCTTGGTTTCCTAGTATTCTGTAACACTGAACATTTACACCCTGGCATGGGGAAGTAACTTCTAATTTTTGCAGGCAGAGGCCCAACAGGCCAGACCAGTTCAGGCTAGTTCCTCAATCTAAACAATCTTGGCATTTATATGATCTTCAACATCTCTAATGAAGGAACTTCTAAATCACTATCACACTCTTTAGCATCTGTGTGACACAGACACCATTATATCCTTTTGATAAAGTGTTCTCACAATCTGGAAATTCCAGTAATACAAAAACAAGGTATCAGTAGGACTTTGTTTTCTCTGAAAATTTTGTGTAGAGCAGCCTGTACCCTGCCATGAGTTACTCCATGCTGTATAGAATAATAGCTTCCCACCCAGGACTTGATATGAGTGATGCCATTTTATAAAGCTTCAGTTTATTCTATTTTTCAGGAAAATGCTGACAAAGAACAACTCAGTAACTCGTTGGTGTAAATAGATAACCCCTTGATGTTGAACACAGTGAACCAATTGGAAAAACAACCCCTGGTTGCACAGCACACAAGCACGTTTTATTGTGCAAATAAAATTTGCCTCCTGAAAACTTGTCATATTAAGACAAGATCACATACTCATGCATATCAAAGTAACATTAGAGGACATTAGGCCTGTGGGATTGTCAGACACACTAGACCAAAGAGTAATCCTCATCTTGATTATAGTAGCAAAAATACAAAAAAAAAAAGGAAACTACAATAGCAAAGATAAATTAGAGCACCTTTATGAGTGGACTTGTTTGGCTATTATAAAGAGTGTGTTTGAGGTATATTTGTCCTAAAAATGTCTATCATGTTTTGAGTGTAGGCTACCATACAGAAATAATATAGTGCAGTAATATGTAAAATAAAAATGATAAGCTCCCGTGGGGCATCTTTGTTTTGTTCCTGATCTTAATGTAAAAGGTTTCAGTTTTTGCCCACTTAGCTGTTGGTCTCTCATAAATAGCTTGTATTAGTTTGAGATAAAGTCCATCTATTCCCAGAAAACTAGGATTAGAGGTCCCATTTTACCCTGCTATTCCCCTGCTAGGCATATACTCAAAGGAATTAAAAGAATCATTGTAAAGACATATGTACACCGTGTTCATAGCAGCTCAGTTTGTGATAGCCCGGTCTTGGAAACAACCCAGATGCCCATCAATTGGAGACTGGATAAAGAAGATGTGGTGGGTGTTTTTATAAAATAAAGATCACTCTGCCATAAAGAATGACAAGTTTCTTTCATTTATGTGCAAATGGATACACCTTAAGGGCACACTAATAAGTGAAATAAATAGATCACAGATGTATAAATGCCATATCTTTTCTCTGGTATGAGAACCTGTAGATGTAAATAAGTTCTAGAATGTGTGATAGATTTTTGTAAAATAGTAAATATTCAGGCCAGAGATTTAGCTCTGTGGTTCCAGTGCCTACCTCGCAAGCGCAAGGTCCTGTAACCACATACAATGCTGGGCGTGGTGACTCATGCCTACCAGCCATCAATACCACATATCACAGTGTCAGGTGTGGTGGCTCATGCCTATAATCCCAGCACTCGGGAGGCAGAGACAGGATTGCTGAGTTCGAGGCTTGCCTGGGCTACACAGCAAGCCTGAACTACAAAGCAAGACCCTGTCTCAAAAAAGAAGTAATTCAAAGGGAAAATGGTATGGGAATGTAATGGAGGGAAAGAATAAATATGATTTGGAAAGAAAAAGAAATAGCATGTGTATAAGGGGTGGAGGGTTTTGGATGGGTAGGGATATAAGTAAAAATGAGAATAAACCTGTATAATATATGGTACAAATTTCCCAGTATTGAGTGTGATTGTGAGCTGTCTATAAAATGTACCAATAAGGAATTCAATTTTTTTAAAAAATGGCAAAAAGAGAAGTAATCCATAGATTAGAATAAAATATATAATTGCATAAAAATAAGCTACTGTGGGGTGATGGAAATGTTGGAAATGTTTTGAGTCTGGATCATAGTGGTAGTTTCTCATCTGGATACAACTGTAAGAGCTAATGGATCAGTGGAGTTTATGGAGAAATTATACTTTGAAGTGGGTGCAGTTTATGGAGAAATTATGTAACATGAAATTGAAAAAAATGCCCCATACTTGAAGTATATCCTATCTTTTCTGTTTATGTGGATGTTTAAGTCAGTATGGATAAAGGGAGAAAATATAGACAAACTATACAGTGGTTACATAGGGGTGGCTTTGGAGAACATATCTAGGACTCTAATCTTGTAGTGCTCTTCAAGCCCCTTCCAGTTAAAATGTCTTGATGTGAATTATAAATTTATTGTCTTCAGAGCAAAGCTGGGTTAATATTTGTGTGGGAAATCCTAGCGTCATCTCTGCACCTTCTGTGCATGTGGGTGGGAGTGGTGAGAGGACAGGGCGTCCTACCTTAGCCTGGTGGTGGTTTGAATAAAACTGAAAGCATTGCTTAGATCAGGAGCAAAAAGATCCTTTTATAGCCTGCTCAGAACATACTAGAAGGACAAGATCTTTGAAGTAAATATCAAGATTTTAATTTTAATCTTTCTCTTTCCTGGTTCTGTGTGGCTTTGGAAAACTATTCTACGTGGTCTTTATTTTCCCAAAAGACAAACAATAATCCCCCTGTGGTTGTAGTAAAGATTAAATCAGGCGAAATATCCACAAGGACTTCCGGTTTGTACAATGTCAGTTTTTAATGCTAACCACTGTGTGTGTGTGTGTGGGGGGGAGGTTTCTGTTTTAGAGGATTTAGTGCTATTATTTGCATAGCTGGCCCTAATTTTTGTTCTTCAAGAAGTCCTATTTCTCACCAAGAAGGATTTGGAAGTCTGCCTGGACATGCTTGGCTGGGAGCAGCACACAAGAAGCCTGGTCTCCAAGCAGATCAGAGGTGGGTGCAGAGAGCAGCAGGCAGAGTGATTAGCAGTTCCTCTCTGCACAGCAGGAGCTCTGGGCAGCACACTTCCCTGGTAAATCACTGGCATAACTATGGGTGGGTCTGGATGTCAAGGAATAGGAAGACGGCAAGTAGAAGTTGCAGCTAGTGGCTATATTGATCTTTGAAGTGGGAAGGACTATGATTTAGGATAGAATAACAAAAAGAGGGAAAGAACAGATGGGGGGAGACTTGAGTAAGGAACGTTTGGAATAGTAGGAACTGAAAGAAGTGAAAAGATCTGTGCCACATCAGGTATCCTTGAGAACAGAAAGTGTACGTGAGGGTGACAAGAGGGATGGAGCAGGAGTCAAGACGATTTCATAACTGATCATTTTACAGCGAGCACCACCTCTGGTTCCAAGTCCTCCTCCGTTCTGTAATTCTGACTTGTTCCCCTAATTAAGATACAAAGTGGCCCATGACAGGCAGTGTCAAAGCGGTCCATGCACCTTCAGAAGGACAGGGCGTGTGAGTGGCTGGCAGGGGGCAGGAGAGAGTCGAGAGATCCCTGGTGGAGTGGCTTTTGCTTTGGATTCACAGAGCAGGTGTTGGACAGGTTTGCCACCTGGTTCGTCGGATAGAGCCAGGCACCGGCCTTTCTTCTCCCCTTTTTAAATCTCCCTACTGGGGACTTCACCCAGTTTGCATGGTGGTCACCTTGTACCTGGATTGCTAGTGAATTGTTCGGTTCACATAAGTCTCCTCCCTTTGATTATAAACACAGTGGGGTGAATAATGATATTCCCATGCTCTGGGAGATTTTGATGATCTCTCTCATTTCCCAAACACAGCTGGTAGCACTAGTTCCTCTTTACATATTCATAAATTTTTGCACATCTGTATGGTACCTGTCATGTAAAGTGTTTGTCTTTCAGGCTGTGATTACCTTACTGTTTATAATCCTGGGCAGGAAGGTTTGGGTGATTAGAAGACAGTGTTAGTAGTGCAAGGTGCTAGGTACTCAGTTTTCCAACTTGTTAAAAGTCTACAACTCACACTCCAAGCCTTGGTTTGCAGAGAAAGGTAACCCTGCTACATAATCTAATCCTCTTTTACCAGGAAACAGGCTAGTTATGAATGTTATTCTACACTTGGACCTGTTTTAGTTTCCAGTGAATTATTCAAAGACGCTTTCACCCATTAGTAATCAACCTATGAAGTTGTCTTCCACTTTTTCCTGTGACTTGGGATAAAGACTACTAGAAGAGACAAGAAGTGTAACATTGTTTGGTCACGAGCTCTGTCTTATAAAATTTATTTGCTACTTTTTCTAGGAAATGCACCTGTTGTACAATGAGGTTATTCAAAACTATCACTAAGCTCTCTGACTCAGTCCATCAGTGTAGTTGTGCTGGGATTTATTACCTTTGTCCTTAATGCTACTTCAGTCATGAAAACATATTTAAAACTCTTCAGACTTGACTGATTCACTCTGGGTTTCACAATGTCATTTAGAGTTATCAGTAAAGTTGTAAATGAAAATAAAGTCATGAAATCCTTGATTAACAACATAAGACCCTCTAAGGAGACTTTGCTGATAAAGTTGACTCACATAGCTGGTGCTTAGGAGCCTTATATTTAGTGATTTTACATCTTTTTGGAAAGTATTTGTTCTCCACATTAATTTGGGGATGGAAATGTCAACTACAGTCTTTGATTCAGTTGCTGCTATTGGTATATCAAGGTAGCTTTCCTTTAGAGAAAAAGATAGTAACTTTTAGAAAATTTTTTCAAGGTCAACAGAATCCAGTAGATTTACTTTAGCAATACTTTTGTATTAGCAGTATTTACTTTTAGGATTATAAAAATGTATTTTTCTTCTTAGGCAGCAGGCTGGGTTGTTGCCACTTGGAAAAAAAATGTGTTAGTGTTGGACACTAGGCAAAAAAACTTCATGTCATAAAGAAAAGGAAAATGTAAAAGGATATGCTTCAGGGCACTAAGGAGAACAGATGCTCAAGGAGGTCTACTCTGTCCCAGATGGAGTAGAAACTTCCATCTGATAGGACTCCAGCTCCTAGGACTATTTGTTCATTCCTCATTGATTTAAGCTTTTCCCCCCATAATTTATTTCATTCCTAGAGGTTTGGAGAAGTGAGTTTTCCTCCTTTGGGTTCAGGTTCTCAACTTTTCCTCTCACAGTGCTCAGTCTCTTGGTGCATAAATCTACACACAGCAGCCATTCAGATCTCCATTTCAACGAGCATTTGTACCTTTGGTCCAATAATCCTCTGGAAGCAAGATCTGGCAGGCCTCAAAATATTTTCTAAACTGTGCCTACAACCATTTCTTTTCATCAGGTAACTGCCAGGTAAATAAACATGGTCAACACTTTCCATGCTGCCTTGGCAAGAAAACATTCAAGACAAGAGTGATGACATGTTTGAAGAAGTTCATATAACAATACTGAGTCATCAGGTCTGCTTTTGTGTGCTAAAGCTCTTGTGACAGGCTGATGTGCTGTCTTCAGAATTCTTTTTTGCCCTCTTAGAAGAAAGTAAAAAGGGTCACTTATGTCTCAACGTGACCCATTTACAAATCAGAGAGGCACCCCAGCTACCTGTCCCCAAGTGTAGCTGTGCAGTTTCTCATCACATGAGCCCTGTGAGCTTGGCCCTCTTCCCACTGTTGCTTTCTCTGGAGAAGACCCATAATGTAGATCGTCTAGTTCTCAGGTTGAGAGTTAGGAACTTGCCTAAGGAATTTACCAAGAAACTAAAGTTTCTAGGCCTTGGGTTGTTGCGACCCTTCCCAAGCCTCCAACCTGAGGTTGCAGAATACGGCAATGACCACAGTCTCATGCAGGAGATTCAGGGCACCTCCCAGAATCTCTGATAGTCCCAAGCCAGCCCTAGCATCGTATCTTCCCAGGTTGGCCCTTGTGTGCCCCAACCTGAGACAAACTATATATTTTACCCCAAAGAGAAAAATCTGAATGAATCAAATATATCTCTCCGCCTAACTCAACCTGCATGACTATCTGAATACCTTGTTCATAGCTACCTAGCAAGAAATGTACAGATGCGACATTGGCAATGAAGCTAGAATAAACCCTTATATACTACCAATAATAAAAATTCACACAATTCTGCTAGAGTCAATCTGAATTATCTTCTCATTTTTTACACAGTATTTGTAAAAACGCTGTAACAAGAAGAAAACAGTCATGTTTCATCCTAGCATATGAATAAGACAGTATAATCTCTATATTTATTAGTGGTTTTTTAAACAGCTTCGTTGATATATAATTTGCATGTAGGAAGGATGTCATGATTTCCCATTTAAGGCATACAAGTCATACTAATATACTGAGAATTGTGCAACCATCACCACAATTAACTGTAGTATATTTTTATCAAATTAAAAAAAGACATTTCTCACCCTCTAATCTTTTCTCACCCACTCCTAAGCAAGTATAAGTTTCTGTACATGTGTAAGTTTTTCTGAAAAAAGCATTCAGTGGGAACACTTCTAAAAAGTTTTGTTAATGTGTTCTCTTGTTTGGATTTCCTCATTTTCCAGTTGCATAGTGTGAAGAAACAGATGCTAGGTCTTCTTTGTACACTATTTGGTCTGGTGCCTATAACTAAATGCACCATTTCCTTCAAAAGTTAGACAAAGTATGATCCCTGAAGGCTTTTCTATCATTCTATCAAAACCTACCATGGGAAGGAAAACATAATTCATATGCATTACGATTAGAGAATGTCTTTAGAGGGTTTCAGAGAGGCTTTTCTTTTTCAAAACTAAGTCAGAGGTGGTATGGTTATATTATTCAAAACGGCCAATAACAAGAGGAAAAGTCTGACCAAACTGGCTTATAGAAAAAAAAAAAAAGGAATCTTCTGGCTCATATGACAGTTGCTATGGTTTTTATAGTACTGCAAATTGAGGTGCTCAAACCTTGTCTTTAAAGCTCAGTTGCATTTTATCTATTTGCTATTCATTGTGTTGATTCCATTCTAAAGCAAGCTTGGCCCTTGATGCAAAAAGATGGTGCCAGAATCCCTGGGTTTTCTTTCACTCAACCACATTGATAGCAAGAAAATGCCACAGAACAGCATAGTCCTAGAATTGAGCACTTTGGTTCCGATCGGTCTGCTCCGGGCCACACACCGGCTCTTGAAGCTCAGGAGGGAGCCAGATCTTCCTGGACCACTTGACTAAAAGAAAAAGAATTGCTCCTCAAGTGAAGTCAAGTTATAGTATCAGAAGCTGTTAAAAAGAATGGATTTGGGGAAGGCAAAAAACCAAAAAGATCATGATTAAAGAGTGTTGCATGTTGAATCATAAAATCTGGGCTCTATTCCTAAGGTTGTCATTACATAATTTCCTCATTTTAAGCAAATCACATGATCTCAATCATGATTCCCAGCTCAGTTGCATTTTATCTATTATACAAACTTGCATAAGAAGTCCTTGGAGGTCTCCACTAGTTTAAAATTCAAATCCATTGATGAATTGGCTAGATGTTTTGGTATTAAATAGGTATGACTAAACTTGGTTTACTTTGATGTAATTAACATGATGACTTTTCCATAATAGGTACTATATTCTACAGCAAAAGTAATTCTAACTGGAGAGATGGTATTACATTATCTCTCAAACCAAGTATTAAATAGGTGATGCTAAATGTATAATTAATCTCTTGAGTTATACTAGCCTATGCACAAAAGTTGTAACATTTTTATTTTACAAAAACTCGTATTGGATATCAAGTTGCTTCCAGGATTTATATATGCTTATATTAACATGTAGTGCTACCTTGAAAACCAATGAATTATTGGACATAGTGGGTATCAATTTGAAGAAAAAAGTGAGGTAGAACGCTTGTCTCTTTGGTATCTTTTTTTAAAGGCGGGGGGAAGACCTGTCATCTAAAATTAGAAACTACAGAACTAAACTGGGAAAAAAGGTGAGACCAAAAGAAAAATTATGAAGATATTTGGTGCTACAATTAGTAGTTAACCTGGGTAGCTGGATGACCTCACAGAATAATGGAGAAAAAGTGGCAAAACGTAGGCATTAGGTGAGGGCAAGCGTTCTGAGCTCTGAAATAACACGAGTTTCTTCAATTCTTGCTTTGGGTGTTAAAAGCCTTTTATTTTGTTTTCAAGTTTTCAATATAAATGCAGATATCTGAGGGTCCCACAGGCTGTGGAGACTTAGAACAGTTCTGTCATAAAGGCCCCACAAAAATTTGTATCCCTGCTGGATTTCACCAACAAACATTTTGGGTTTTGTGTGGATGAGTCACTTACCTGGGATTTTGAAACAGCACCTATTTAATTTAGGGGTAGGATCTTCTCAGTCTGGACATGAGTGGTAGATACTCTGTGTAGATAGATTTCCTAGTTTGAAGGAAATATCCTTTCCATGGAATTCTGCATAAGTAGTGTCCCCCAGAGGGATATTTCCAAATGGAAAATGTTGCTTGATTTGAAATTTGAAGACAGACATCCAGATAATTAATCTTGGATCTTCACCCAAAGCACTATATAATTCCATGAATCTGGGCTTCACTTTTGAGAAGATATATTAAGAAGGGGATAAATTATGTATGTCAGAAAAAAACACTAGAAGAAGAAAAATAATTCACCTAGCAATGCAAATGCTCTAATGAACAGGGAAGTTGGTACATGTGATATGAAATAGGCTGTAGCCTTATTCTGAAATAGCATAAACCACAAGACTTCAAGCTTGATGACCTTTCACACATGAACATTATATAAAGGAGTAATTGGTATATTAGTGATCCAGTACATTGGGCAAATACATATTAGCTTTAAAGGCAAAGATACTGTATAAATATTTGCAGGATTAAGTGAGCAATAATTTAATATTTAGCACCTCAAGTGTTAGTGTTACCCCACAGAATCAGTAGGAGTTTTCCATCTCATTTTGGTTTAGATATCAACACTAATGATGACACATGCCCTCCATGGTGGTTAGAGTGAAATGTCAACTTGAGTGGTTTGGGATTACTCCAGTGATTAGTGCAGCACACTTCTAAGTGTGTCATGGAGGTATGGCCTTGGGGGTCCCTTCTTTCTGGCACCAGCTCTGCTTTCTGGTGACCCTAAATTAAGCAGCTTTGCTCTGCTACATCTTTCTGCCATGATGCTCCTATCGGGGAGATATCTAACCATGGACTGAATCTCTCAAGCTGAGCCAAATTAAACCTTTGATCTTTTAACTTGGGAGTGTTGGGTATTGTGTTTTAGAAACAAGAAAGCTAACTAGTACCCCACCCAAGAGAATATGCAAAGGTTTATTACTCAATATAAGTCTTTTGGGGAAGCAGGCAAGGCTCCTAGGTAAATCAATAAATGGATCAAGAGTAGGCAGAGCTGGTTGTCTAGGGAGTGTTACAGTGGTTTTATGAGCAGTGGAGCTGGACTGAGCATTCTTGTTCTCATGTGTGCACTGGGGCTTGTGTGTGTGGGAACTGAGTTTGTCATTGGTGCAAAGGAAGGGACATCCAAGGTCTCTTGTCACATTGTCCAGGTGTGGGCAAAGGGAAAGAGAGTGATAGAACTCCGTTTTGGGTTGGAGGGCCCCAAACCAAAGACTCTGGGAGTCATTAGGAAATACAGTTCAAGAAAGAGACAGCTACAAGGGTGGTGGCTGGTGGCCAAGAGAAAGGCCACCATTTGGGTGTTTGGGACCCCACAGGATCAAGTGTTTGGAAGCTGACTGCTCAGGTTTTCCCAGCGCCAGTTCACTTTTTTAGTTTTTATTATATTATCTACTTAGGCCATGTAAGTAAGGACTCCAGTATTCCAAAAGCTTACACGAAAGATAGTACCTATAAATGTGGAGAAAACCTCTTTCAGCTGAGAGGAACTTGAATTCAAGTTGAGTTTCTGGTAGATTAAGGCACTCTCATTATAACCTTTATAGTTCCTGTCAAACATGTATCATAGTACTTGTACACTGCAGTTTTGAGTATTGGATGTAGAAAGAGATGAGTAAGGCATTAATGGATTTAACCTGCAAGTATAGCTGATAGAGTACTTCCTCTTCGGTTGATATTAGATCTTTGGTACTTTTTTTCCTTCATGTTTTTGTACTCAGCTTTATCTAGATCAATAATATCTCTTCCTCAAAACTCTAATCTTCAACCTGGGCTGCTTTTCTCCTCTTATTTACTTTCTGGTTTCTCACCAATTTCACCCAACTTGTTGCTGTGCACTCCTGCACTGCTCTGCTCCCAGCATGCACCTGAGATGTCAGCTGTTCTTCAGGGTCCTATTTTCTTGATCATATTGGATTATTTTATATAAATGTAGCAATTCTGATTCTGTTCCCTCAGCATCCAAGTAAGAAAATATATACCTGCAGTATTCAAGGTACCTGATAAATTATAGATGCAAGAATTCTCAAGTTGTAAATACAGTGTCTTAATTCCATGTTAGAACAAAACAAAACAAAGAAACCAACGTCAGTCTAGGAAGGTTGTGTCATATGGTCCGTGACTTAGATCACTCAAGGCTGCATCAGGGAGTTTATTATTTCAATTGCTGTGTTCTATTTAGTGTATCACAAAATATCACATTACAGCACTTTACTGAGATGATTCAGAAATGAGGAAGAGAGTGAGGCAGGGACTTCACTGTTCTCAAATTACACCACATGTCACACTAGTTCCTATTTCATTATGCACAAAGGTCAAGCTTGAAAATGCAGAGTAAATTGTCAGGTCTGGGTAACAAACGTCAAAACCAACAGTCTTCTTTCAATTAAAACAAATATAGTGGGGATATTATACTTCATTTTAAATACCCTTTGAAGGATTCATCAGGAAGATACTGAAACACTGATTGGTTAGACCCTTTGGTATGGCGACTTAGACATCAAATTAACTAGGTCAGTCAGTTTGATCTTCTAATAACATGTAAACTGATCCTCTACACTATTTTCCATAATGCTAACACTAATTTACATACCTTCTGACAGTGTGCAAGGTTCCTTTTACTTCATCTCCTCACCAATACTATTGTTCTTTTGATAACTGTTTTAAAAGTTGAGTTGAAATCTTGTAATTTTAAATTTGTATTTTCCTGAGATTTGATGAGATCAAGAATTTTTTTTCCATATAGTGTATATCTTCTTATAAGGAACACCTATTCAGGTTCATTTCCCATTATTAAACAGGGTGTTTTCTTGCAAGTAAATTGAATTCCTAATATATTTTGGCTATTATCAGATTTATGTTTTGCAAAGATTTTCTTCCATTTCATAAGTTGTCTCTTCACTCTGTTGATGTATCTACTTGCTGGGCAGCAATTTATGATTGAATATAATCCATTTGTCTGGTTTAGGAACAGTTGCTACTAATGTTTTCCCCAGTTTCTACATCCATTGTTCCCTTTCATCCTTCAGATACCAGAGCAAATGTTAGGAGATGCTTTCTGCCCTACAGTAGTCCTCTCTCCAGGGTCTTCACAAAGTTCTCTCCATCATCTTCTATAGAACACACAGAGCTACAGTGGGCTGTAAGCTCCTAGGTGGGGAGGAGCCTGGCTGTCATAATGTCTTATTCTCTAGCACAATAATAGTTTAACGAATAAGTAACATTTGAAGCCAATCTGAGTAAAATTTCAATTTGGATTAGCTCAGGGAAATATATTGTTATTAGTAGTCATGTGTAGTACATATGGATTACTCTCCCTGTGTGAAGTTGGTACACGTACATAACCCATTTAATTCCTTTTTTTCATCCCTACTTTCCTCTCTTCCTCTCCCTTTATTTCTTGAACCCTTTCCCCTTTGAGAAAGATCTCCCTACTGCTTATCATCTTTTACCCTTTATTTTTACTTTGCGTTGATCAAAGAAGAGGAACCATGGGTTAGTTTATCATATAAGAGGAACTGTGTGGCTTAATGGTCTAGTTAAATTTTGGCTGTGGCCTTTCTGTCCAACAGATGGAGAAAGAAAATTGTGGTATTTACACACAGCGGATGACTGTCCTGTAATAAAGATAAACTTGAGTCATTTGTAGGAGAAATACATTCTTGTTTCTTTAAAATACAACATAAACCAGGCATGGTGGCTCATGCCTGTAATCCCAGCACTCAGGAGGCAGAGACAGGAGGATTGCTGAGTTCCAGACTTTTCTGTGCTACATAGTGAGCTCAGGGCCAGCCTGAACTACAAAGTGAGACCCTGTCTCAAAAAAAAAAAAAAAGAAAGAAAAACCCATAAATAACTTTTATAAGCTTAGCTGATTCCCCTATAAAGTTAAGAGGATGAAAACAACTCTCAATATTTGACTCTCCCTTTTGTTTATCTTCCTGGGAAGCAGAAAAATCCTCTAGTCTGCCTGGTGAGTATAGTAAAAACCAGAAGTGTTCAGTTAGCCTTGTGGCCAGAGTCTGAAATCATGACTTCTGGTAGTTGAGTGGTAGCTTCCCATTAAAGACTAGAGATGCTAAGTGCAGATTCCTTCTCAGTATATTCTCTCAAGTCCTTTCAATCCTCATTGGGCATCTTGGTCTATAACTCATAATCAAAAGCAGATTAATAGAGGATATATGTCCACTAATTTAGTCCTTTGACATCAATGCAATGTTCTTTAATGAAAAATGATCTTTCAGAGGAATACACCAAAATTGAGAAGTATCACATGACTTCAAAAAGTGATTTTTCTATGATGGGTCATAGTTTACAATAGACACCTAAGTAAATCTACCTCTAGAGCTAGTCAACTGGGTTTAATTTTCAATAAAGATTAAATTATACAGAAATATTTGTGAAAACTCAACTTTGTCAAGAATATCTACTTCTAAAAATCAGATTTTTATTTATTTAGATAGGCAATTACAAAATGTATTAGCCTACTTTTGAGAAACCCATAAACTATAGTGAAAGGAAAATGGAAACTGCTAATATTTTATAGGTATTTCTCGTAAGATTTTTTTTTTTTTTTTTTTTGAGAGGGGGGTCTTGCTCTGCAGTTCAGGCTGGCCCTGAGCTCACCATGTAGCCCAGGCAAGCCTCAAACTCAGCAATCCTCCTGGCTCTGCCTCTTGAGTGCTGGGATTACAGGCATGAGCCACCACACCCGGCATTGTTTTATGTGGCTCTGATTGCTGGTGGGCATGAGTCACACACCTGGTGGTGTTGTATGTGGTTACTGGGGATCGAACTCGGGACATTGCAGGTGCCAGAACCACTGAGCTAAACCTCTAGCCCTCGTTAGAAATTTTTATAATTTAATAACAAAGTTTACAATGTGTGATATTCGTAATGTAAATTATTTTTGAATGGTTACAATATGAAAAGCAACTGGAAGGTCACAAAGGTTGTTTTCAAAATTTGCTTTGATTTTATTTCCTTCCTTCTGCTAACTAACTTTGGGCTGTTCTTGTTTCTCTAATTCCATCTAGTATAATATTAGATTTGTGACTTTTTTGGACGTAGATACTTACTGCTATCAACTTGCTTTAGAACTGTTTTTGCTGTATCCCATTTTCTGATATGCTGCTTCCATTTTCATTGTTTCAAGGTATTTTGTGATTTCACTGACTTGTTCAGCGTATTCAAATCCTATGTATTTGTGGATTTCATGAAATGTTTGTTACCAATTTCTAGTTTCACAATACTGTGGTTGGAAAAAATATTTGCTATGACTTTAATTTTCTTACATTTAAATCTTGTTTTGTGGTTATAATCTACTCTAGAGAACGGTCCCTATAAAGTTGGGAAGTATCTATATTGTTAATGTTGGAAAGAACATTCCATTTCTATGTATGTCTACTAGGTCTGTTTGGCCAAAACTGTAGGTCAGTTTTGATATTATTTTCTGTCCCTCTCTGTCCATTTTGAAAGTGGAGTATTGAAGTCTACTACTAGTATATTACAGTCTGCCTCTACCTTCACATCCATTAATATTTGTTTCATATAAAAGCAACTTCTACAAGTTCTGAGATATTGATCCAATACTTATTTTGACTGAAGTCACTAGAAATGCTTTACTGTTTACTTATTTCATGTTCCCGCCAGCTTAAACCATCAGTGGTATGTGCATGACTATCCCATCAGGGGACTTGTACTACTTGGGGTATAAATAGATCTAATTACTTGTATTGTTCTTTTTACTAATGAAATTAAATCAGAGCTGCCTTCCTGTGAGACATGAATTATGACCCTGTCATTAATGTGTTAATGCTCATAGATATTTTGTAGGTTTGTCATGACCTTGTTTCACTTCCTCCCAAACAGACCTTGGGTTAAGTAACTTGTTTCACATCACACAGCAGCAAATAAATGGTGGCAGTGCTTGATGTTTCCCAAGACCGTCTACCACAAAGACCATATTCCCCCCAATACAGTCCCATCCACACTAGGTTCTATGTGCTGGCAAGAAGACTTTTGACCATGGTCCACATTTACTCCAGATGACATGGACATACATTCACACATCTACATAATCGAAAAAGAAGCTTCCCAAGCAGAATTTTAGTGACTGAAGACTCTTGGCATTTTCCATTTATACTGTTCTAGTTTTTAAAATGACAGTTATGATTACCTAAATTGTGATGACCCATCAGTAAGTCTACCTGAAATTTAAAATTACTTGATCTAAACACCTTTTCCTAGGCATCTTGCTGTCTGCTACTCAGTTGTAAAACACAGTATGTGTTGAGTTTTATCAAATCAAATTTTAACAAATCAAAGCTACATGGATCAGTTACTGTGAGAGTCTCTCTTTGAGAGGAGGGGAGCTGGGGATACAAATCGCAGACACAGTGAACTTGACCAAAAGCTTAGTTAGCTAATGCCAACTTCATTGGGCTGGAAACAGGTTTTTATAGCAATGAAACAGGACAACGGGACAAACTTGAGAGAGGGGTGAGAGACCCCCTGGTTTGTGAATGAAGTCACAGTTAACCCTTCTATCTGGAGGAGACAGCTCCATGAGTTAGGAGAGTATCTTAGTCTCAAGGACGTGTGAGACCAGGACAGTCTACAGACGTAGTTATCTGGGGAACAGAAACTTGCAGAGTAGCCCGGGACAAAGACTGCTCATGTTGCCCTCAGGTGCTGGTGGTCTGGGAGCTTACTGGCCTTTATCCACCTGCACCTGTGTGACTCGGCTTTCCAGTCTGAGGCTCAATGTGCGGGTCGTGTGCTCCTGGCTCCCTCCACAAGTTACTGCAGGTTGTCTAAATGTTTTCCAAATCTGGTTTTCTCACCTTCGTTTCTTGAGTGTGTTAACAGATCTTTATCTTCAGAACAGCTGCTGATATAAAACACAATGCCGCCTTACATCTCGAAGGAGATATAATTTAAGTGACTGTACTTAAGCAGGAGGAAATACACCCACTGAAGTCTCTCCTGAATCTAAATGTGTAGACTGGTGGTTTTGAGGGCATTTTATTCCCAGTATCAGCAGGTTTTTGTGAAAACATGTGAGAGTATAAAATACCAGGTACCCAGCATCCAAGCTCTACTCAAAAGACTTCTTGTGTTGACGGCTCAGCCCGCTTCCCAGTCCTCTCTTCCCCACACTCTGCCCCTTGCTCTAGTCCTCCCATCCCCCACCCTACCCTGTGCAGGAGGCTGTAGCTACACACCCCCAGGATTCCTGGAGAAGATGAGGCGGCACAGAAAGAGCACTGACGGGTCTTGAGCTCCAGCTCCTCCTCGGTGGGAGGACCCCTTCTTACACGTGGCACTAGCTTCACTATACATCATTTCTTGGTGTCTGCAGATGGTTTGGTAAAGTCTATCAAATAACTCTTCTGGGCCCACATGCATCTTTTAAAGTGACTCTTTTGGATATTTATGAAAAAAGGTGTTTGACTGCCAGAGCTCTACTTACAGAGTTTGTTTTCTCATCCAGCTCACTGATACTTTCTGATGCGAGTGTCTTTCCGTGAATAGCTAGTGAGATGACAGCATGGAGGACAAGTGCTATGTGCACTACGAAAGGGAACATGCTTATCTTCTGCACGGATGGACTGCTCAAAGCTGTAGAAAGCACAGCAAAATTATTTCACTAATTCAGTATTTTGTTTCAAAGCATCTTACCTGAGTCAATTTCATTCTAAAATACTACTAGAAATAATATTGAAGAGGGAGTTAACTCAGAATTAATTTATTGAAGTCTTTATACAAGTATCTTTTATATCCATTTAGGTACAAAACTTGTAAGAAAGATAACACTTATTGCATTGTAATTTCATATTTTATAAGAGTCATAACGCAAACTCATAAATATCTACAGGATGCAATTAAATGGCAATGTAACTACTCCAAGATTCAAAATGTAAAACTAGAATTTAACAGGCAAAATACTTTATATGGCTTTTTAATGGAAAATAACTTTAGAAATGTTATTGCCCCATTCTAGTTATTCCTCATCATGTGAACATAAAATGATCTCAATTTAAAATGGTACATGTTTTCTAAGCCAATGCTGTACAGGTTTTATAACATGTATACAATAGGGTTTGTGGAATTCCTTAAGTATATATACATATATACATATATAGAGATTGCAATATAATACAGCTCTACTACCCCTGAACATCTTGATTAAAACTATTACAAGATTTCTATTATAAAATTACTTGAAACATTGGCATAACTTCTTGGTACTGAAGTTGAAACGTACAGAATTAAAAAAAATTGGTTATAAATACATTCTTTACATAGAATTGAATAGTGGTCCTGCACTCGTACTTTATAATGAAAACAGTTGAAGGTATTTACACTCATGTTGTCCTTGGATGGTGTGAAATATACAGAAGTGTGAATGTGGTCGGCAGGCTTATTTATTAGGTTTTTCTACTTGGTCGTGTTTGTGTAGGTTCCAATTCTCTCCTTTGGAGTTGTTGATTTCGAGTTGCCTTGTATTACTGCTGCTGCTGCTGCTTCTGGTGCTCTGGGAACACTGGCCAGCTTTACTTCGAGGGACAGGAAGAAAGGATTTAACTCTTGAGACACCGGACTCGGTCTTTGACTTACTGTTGCTGCCTTCGGTACTTTGATGGCTGCTGGGAGGACGGGCCTCCTGCAAGACAAGAGAAAACAAGCTTAGCGTCGCTACCGCTTCTCTTATCGGTGCTCACTTTCTTCCCCGTCTCTGGGCAAACATGGAGGTTTTCGTGAAAAATAAAAGGTAACAGCAGCTGAGGGATAAACGCCGGGAGATTTACTGCGTGATCTTCCTTGGGCCCTCGCCAATCAGCCCCTGATGGCTTTTGATCCCCTTGTTTGCAGAGCTTCCCAAAACCCCAGGCTCAAGAAAATCACCAAATTGGACTCATCCACCCACTATTTATAGGCAGCTCTACAAATTACGCCACCTTGGGTAAGTCACCTTTCTGTTTTTTAACAAATGCTTTTGAGTGTTTACGAGAGATGAGTACTTCTGTGCTTTTGTCTGTGGTGAGGTCTCTCTGCCATCATGGGCTTTAGGCCCCGCTCGGAACCTCCCACAGGAGGCAACTGCATGCTCTCATTTGCTCTAGTGTGTCAGGGCTCTGAGGGCCACTGGCCCCGTGGCAGAACCACAGCGGGGCAGGTAAGATGGTTTGCTCTCCCGCACCGAGTGAGGAAACGGCACGAGGACTCAGGACCCTTAACTTTCACTCCAGGTGTTTCCCCCCATTTATGAACATCTGCAAACAGGAGAAGTAGCGTGATAAGCAAATGGCTCTGTACATCTCTTACAAAACTAACCACCAGTTACTTTCCTTCTTTGACAATAACAATGCAACCATTAAAAGCTTTAAAACAAGAATTTAACAGGGAAAACACAGGACATGGCTTTTAGTGCGACATCACTGGCTTCAGCTGGCAGCAGCATTGTCCTGGGTGTCCTGGGCCAGCGGTTCTCATCTTAGCCGACACTGAAATGGCCCAGGGACTGGCCCTGTCCCCACAGACTTGGGTATAACTTATCCGGGGCATGACACAGACACATGCCTTAAAGTCTTCTGTTGGCTTTAAGATGCAGAAGTTGAGAACTTCAGTGGTAGCACTGTCTGCGTCTTCCCCGTTCACAGGATTGTTCCCTTTGCCCCTTCTGACTGGGGTATCTCTCATGCAACAGCATCCAGAACTATCCCTCTAGGTCCCAATTATCTCTTAAGCTTAAGAACTGAATTTCTACCCACTACTCAATGTAATTTCCCTCCATCTCCAGCCAAAACTATTATACTCCCTCATCTTGCCTACTTTGACACAGTCATGATAAGCCCGTAATTCCCACGTCTTGCTGCCAGGTGGCTTTGGGCCACCATTCGGACCTGCATAACTGTCTCATAGGGTGGCAGGTGACATCCCACTGGGTGGTATAAGCCGCCTGGTGGGACAGTTACAGAGGCACTATTAGTGGTTCAAACCAGCAGAAACATGTGAAGTCCTTCCATTTAGGTCATTACGAGCTATTCCTGTTCTCTCATTTGAGCCAGGAGTCCTCACATTATCTTTAATGTTGCCTCTCTCTCCACCTGACCCAATGTTGGCCACAAAACAGGCAGAAGATAGAGGTGGGGGAGGATTTAATTCTTCACTAACTTCAGAAGTCCCCAAATCCTACGTGTGTTGCTAAAGGTCTTAAGTTTGGTCCATCTCTTTCCCTTGATTTTTGCCTATTAAAAGTCTTAATTCTTTGAAGCCCAGTACAATTCCATTAAGCTATCCCTAAATTACTGAAATGAAATCTAATGACGCCGAATCTTTAGACATGGCTAATTTTTTTTTTTTGAGACAGGGTCGTGCTTTGTAGTTCAGGCTGGTCTTGAGCTCTATCAGCCCTGGCAAGCCTTGAACTCACAATAATCCTCCTGCCTCCCGAGTACTGGGATTACAGGCATGAGGTACCACATCCGGCATTGTGGTTACTGGGGATCGAATTTAGGACCTTGCTTGCAATGCAGACACCAGAACCACTGAGCTAAATCCCCTGCCTGACATGGCTACTGTTGAAAGGTAAAAAAAATACCTCTGATGAGAAGTTTCAACGCTTCCATTTTTTTTCAAAGCAAGTCTGTAATAGTACATAATCAAGGGACAGATAGGGGCCACAGGACAGGTGTTTGGAAAGAAAAAAGTCTAGGTTATAAAGGCATGGCTTGGGAAGGAGACAGCTTCTAGCATAATTTCTTCTGCAGGGAAACATGAAACCACTATATGCTGTCTGTAGTGTTAGGACCTTCTATGTTTGAGCAAGTATGTGTGTGTACACACACGTGCACGTGCGCAGAGACCTAGAGGGCTGGGATGCACTTATCCAGTTGTTCCTGTCACCTCCCTTGTACTTTATAGTAGGTTAAGGGTGGAATAGAAATCGCAAGACTACTGCATTCAATCTCACGGGTATATTCTGCATGTTCTGTAGAGAATCTAGTGCTATGAAGCAGCCAGAAAGAAACTGAGAAATAATTGTGCAGCTTCTGGTGAGGCGGATAGAGCATATGCTAAAAAATTACTTAAATATATAAAATGGGACTTAACCATTTGAACTTTTAGTTTGCTCTCCAACACCAGCAAATTCATCATGTCTACAGTATTTAGAAGACATGGCATGTTATAAAACGCATAACGAGTTGGCATAAAGAATCAAAATTATAATTTTCTCAGGCCTGTTATGCTTCTCCAGACAACCCACGAGGTTAATGCCAAGGCTCAGGAGGAGGAAAGGAGACCCATACTGTGCTCTTTCTTGCCACCTTCAAGCTGCCCGTGTAAAATGAAATATCAAGAAGCAGCGTGCAGGCCTCAGACGGTGGATGGATTGTCAAGCTGTGCGCAGACAGGCTTGGCCGAGGGCAGCGTGTGAGGGGAGGCGACGATAACACGGGGCTTCCCTTGGGCTTCGTGAGGGCCATGGAAGCTCAGTCCAAGTACAGGTCAGGAGCCTGGTGCTCCTGTTCTGCAGGGATGAGTGATGCTATTCACACTGACGGGCAAGTGTCTTCCCCAAAACTAATCCACGCTAATCCTCAGAGTAGGAGAGGTAAGAGCAGTTTATAAAACTTCAAAATTCTGTTAAACATAAGGTTACTAGCAATACTGTCATACATATTAAACTAATCATTGAGCTTTACAGAATTACTGTTAAATCAGAACAATTTACTATTAAGTACTAAGCATCTGCCGTAAGTTAAAATACTGTGGTGCCTCTAGATTGAAAATTACGGGCAAGAAGGAAAATGTGCAGAGATGGATCTTTAAAGAATACGGGTTTAGCTCAGTTCCAGCACCTGGCTTACAAGTGCAAGGTCATCGAGTTTGATCCTGGTATCAAAACAAAAAGAAAAACATGTAGGAGTGGCTATAAGGAGGATGAAGGGGAAATGTCTGGCGTGGTGTGGGAACAGAAGTTAGGTGAAGAGTGACCCCTCTCTGAAGATTTGGAAAGAAATGGGGTGGATAATAAGGGTGCTGACAGATCACAGCTGTTTTAGAGCAGAAGGTTTCACCTCTGGCCGCACATGGGAATCACCAAGAAGCTTAAAATCTCTGAATCTAGATGGATCCTCAGAACCAAGAAAGGGCAGTGGCCGGGCACTGGGGTCTAAAAATAAAACTTCAAGTAGACTTTATGATGCTACCAAGGAGGAGATGCTGTAGTTTAATGTCAGTTTACTACAGAAGAAAACATTCCGTTACTATTTCTTTGCACTGGTGATTTTTAAGCGAGCGTTGCTTTTCAATTAAGGCTGGCTGATGTGTCCCTCAATTAAAATACAATCCTTGTTTAAAGGAGTCACACTGGGACACACAGTGATGCAGGTGAAAATGTATTTTTGTTATCTGATGGGTAGGTGGCTGCAAGGCCTCTCTGGAGACACATAGGCCCTCTAATTATGAAGGAGAAAATTATTTCAGCGTTTTTACCTCTAAAGGGAGTTACTTCTGCTAACAGAAGAAACTGAGCCTGGAACCAATAAATGCTAGTTATCCCCAGGACAGAAAAGGAAAGCATCTGCGCAGTCCCGGAAGTTTGCCTAGAGAGCGAACCTGTGCCCTCTGCTGGGAAGTTCTCAGAAAAACACCCTTTGGCTGTGGGAGAGTCTTCGTGGGCAAAGAAACAAGAGCAAGAGGACATCCACTGTCCTAATAAATGTTCATTTAGCACTGTTTTGTAGGCCAGACCAGGTAGACAGATTGTTTTCAAACCGCTTTCAAAATGAAGTTGTCCTGAGTTGATCAGAGTTTATAGCCTGTTCAGTACCGTTTCTATGGACAGTACTTTACTGTGCCATGGAATGTGGTCTTGTCACAGATCCAAAGCTACAGAAACATTTAAACAGCAGCACCTGGTCTTCTTATGCAAGAAAGTGACTTGTCTCCACAGAGCTAGTAGCTCACTATTCCATTCACAGGACCCAGACGGCCCAGCCTGTACTATATTCTACAAGGCATTTGAAAGGCCCAGAGTTGTGCTCTGGTCTCTGATCAACCTCCACGCAGACTGGGTGTTCTACAGATCATGAATAGAGGCTCTAATGATGACAGAGGCCCTGAGTAGTTTTCAACCAAAATGCTCAGTAATCCCCGTTTTCACTTAAGCACTCTGCATGGGATGCCGCTAAGCTGTTCCCAGGAGGAGGGCCCAGGCGGTGTGACCCTGAACACACGGCCCCCCCGCTCCGCTTCCCGGCCCATCGTGTTACGGATTCACTGCGGACCTGAGCTTCCCCTCCCCCTCCTTCCGTCAGCATGCGTGGCTCCACAGTTTCACACGGGACAGCCCCGAACTGAAAGCAGTGCAGCACTGGAACAAGCTACCGCGTTAGAGGAGGCTTAATAATTAGTCGCATCAGGCCTCGTGTCCCTTGTGCAGGTCTTCGTCAGCCACCATGGGAATAGGAGCGGACAGCAGCGTGCGGACGCCCCTGCCGCGCAAACGGTACCTTCCCAAGTGCCTCTAACACATCTGCATCTTTGCAGGCAAACGGGTAAGAAGTTTTTCTATGTCCTTCCACCCAGGAAGACTGCTTGGTGCTATTGTGGCCGCTCACTAGTCAATCAAGACCCAGTGCCCTGCCATGGAAATGATTTCAAGACTGAATGTCCTGGAACCTCAGCGCTAATGCTGTTTTCCAAGAAAACAAAGCCTACTATGGCGGGTTAGAAAGTTAAGATGAAAATGAGTTTTTAAACTCATTTTATTATCCCTTTCCTGAAATGACTGCACCTTTTCCAGACTGCAAGAAATTTTAAAACTCTCAAATGCAAGGCAGTATATTTTAAAATGTAACAACCACAATGGCAGAAGTTACACTATTTATAATTTGGCATGCAAAAATGAAAGCAAAGGAAAATAGTAAAGGCGACAATTTCAGAATAAAATTAGAGTAGCAAATAGATGGAGAAAAGTAATACTGAAGAACTTTTTTTTTTTTAACCTTAATGAATAAGCACTTTTTCCTATTTCATTTCCTGGGGGAAGCTTAAAAATGACTTCATGATTCACACTGAAATATCTGTGAAGTCAATTCCACAACATTCCTGTCTTATTTTGGACAGAAGGACACTCACCTTTGGCGACAGTGGCATTCCTGAAGTGTGAACAGTTGCTGAAAATGCAGGGTTGTTTTCTGAATCACCAAACCTTAAGTCATCCCTGGAATCAGCAATCTGGAAAAATGCAATGTATCAAGCCACGTGTGCACAGCTATAGCGAGAGTCACGGGACCAAGCTACAGAAGCACCGCAGGACATCGAGCCCAAGTCCTGTACTGTGCGCGTAAAATACCGGAAGCCTTCACGTGACATCAACACATGAGAAACATCCTCTAAAGAAAAGGAGTCTATTAAAAAGTCAAAAGAGAAGAACTCTACAGGAAGAAAGTCATTTGGTAAGTAAAAGGACATAACATTGGAAAGATTTTAATCATTACCTTATTTTCAGTGGATTAAAATTTCAGTTCATTTTTAGTAACAGTAACAATGATAGTCAATGTTATTTTCTCCTAGACATTGACTGCTAAGTACAACACTTGAATTTTTCAGGGGAACCCACACAGACTGTCTTTGTACATTGCCTTCCATGCAAAAGGGAGTTAGCAGGAAACTTGGTTAAATTTTCTGCAGCTATCAGAGTATCAAAACAGCTTGAATTCAACTCTGTTCCCATTTACTTTGAAATTTTTGGGTCATATTTCCCTATTTGGATATCAAATGTCACAACTTAACCACTTACTGGTCCAACTATTCAAATCTTATAAAAGTTAATGAAAAAACAGCAAATATAAAAGTGGCAGTGTGTCTTGTGTCAATGCAACAGACATACTATCTTCAGATCAGAAGACACTTGGAAAAGCCAGCTCTAATAACTCATTTATATAAAAAATAGATTTGGGTAGAAATAGTTTTCCGAGCAAGGCGAGGGATGCTTTGATATGGGGCATTACCCATACTACTGAGTGAGAAATTTCTTATAGAGACTGAATGTGACAACACGGCTCGGAGGCTCTGGCAGAGCCGGTCTGCTTACCTTGCTTATGTCGGACTCAGACTTGCTCGAACACATACTCTGAAGTTCCTTGACAAGATCTGTTTCATCGTCTGAACCCAGAGAAAGCCTTGGGTCCAAAGTCTGTGTCGATGAGAGATCATTCTCGAGGGACCTACCAGAGAATTCCCAAAAGAGTTCTTCACATGAAAGGCAATGACTCATTGCTTAATATAGAAAATTTTAGAAGACTGTATTTTTGGGGGAGTTGTAAGATAGGGAAAAAGATTTAAATATTTAAGGTAACAACCCATTTCCAAAACTTCAGCATAAATCTCTCAAGTAAGCTTTCATTTATTTCAAGTAATAAAATCATTCCCTCCCACTGAAAGTTCTTTTCACAAACAAATACACTTGACTGAAAATTTTATCTAGTTTGGGAGAAAGATTAGAGACCGGAAGCACTGAAGGACACTGTGCTATAATGAAACAAATACAAATTTCCAACTTAGCTCTGGAACTGACTAGCCGGACAGCCAGGCTGTCTTTTTCCCTCCACCTACCTCAGAGGTTTACTGAGCAATGTACATGGGACACAGGCATCACGGACCTAGCAGTGCACAGTCGCACGGAATGCAGTAACCTTTTCTCCCCTTCTCTCTTCACCTTCCCCAGCTCTGCAAGGCTGCAAACTACAGTTCAAGATTCTAAATGTTACTCATGAAGTGACCAGGATACACAATGGATGGGGCCTATTTGCAAAGTGCCCAAATCACGCTTGACAGCTCTGTTTGTAAATTAAAATAGTTCTGTAAGAACAACAGAGTCACTGAAATTATCCCTGGGAATATATGTCATGCTATCATGCTAATTTTCTGTACTCTTAATGTTAGAATAGTCATTGGAAGAGTTTCTAAAAGTTCACAAGTGTGGGGCTTTCCTATGTTCTGTCAGATGCATTAAAACGAAGCCTATAAAATTTCTGGCCTCCAACAAACTAGAAGGAGAAAGTCTTTATATTAATATAAAGCCTAAGACATTTTTAGAATATTTTACTTGAAAAATTACACATTCAGTAGATTTCAGTTTAAAAGCATACTAATTATATAAACTAAGAATGGGAAAATTTTTGATATTCATTTCATAAGTGATATTTAATGCAACTTTCCTACATTTAACTTTGTATCTTTGCTACCAGTGCAACCAGAAGGGGAAACTTACTTTTGCTTTGACAGAGAAGTGTTCCTGTTACAATTCAGCTGTGACAGAGCCGTGTTTTTTATACCTGTCAAAAAATTGTAATAATTTTCAATAGATAGTAGCATTGTCCCTGTGTATCTATGTTTGAAAGAGACTTAAGGCACTGTAGTCCCCTAATGCCATCCCTGGGTTAGGATCTACCTCCTCATGGGCCGTCACCACAGCACTGCGGGGAGGCAGGGGACAAACACCACACACTCAGCCAACCTGCCAGAGCCTACACCTAACTTCTGTCCATGGCTCTTCTACTCATGAGCTGTGTTCCTGTTTTCTTGGGTTTTTATTCTCAAAGTGCCAAAAGAGGATTTTAATAAAGTACCTACCTTTTGATGATATAATCTCTCTACCTTTGAGGCCTGTTACAGTTTGTGTGGGGTTAGCAATGCCTTTGCAGAAGGAAGTTCACATTTTAATAGCTGTGTTGTTCAGAAAATGGTCTACAACAAACTATGGAAATACTATCAATATTTCTCAAAGTGAAAATTATAATCCACTTTAAAAAAGCCAGTAGCCTAATACTGCTTGAAAAAAGTATATTGGTTTATATGTTATATATAGGTTTATGTATACTGTTCATAATGTAATAAAGCACGTGTCAAATTTTATAAAGATACTTTTAGACTTCTGAATGCATTCTGAAATTAGTTATTGTTGGGGCAAATATTTCTCAAGAATGCTTTTAAAAATTAAGTTGACTTTAATATATACTCAACATAAGCAGGTCACTGACCACATCACTGTACTAATTTCTGCATCCATGTTTCTTCATTGTCTGATTGCAGTCATCAGCCTTCCCTTAACTGCTATGTAGATGCTGGGGCTTGGGCTGTGTGCACAGTGGAGCCTGTATTTCTGTTTTAGTTAAAAAAAGAAAGGGTTATATCTACACCTTTTGTGAGCTCCAACTGTACTCTGAATGGAGCTGGGCTACGGTGGCAGTGACACTGGTGCAGTCTGCATAGAGCTGAGGGTAGACATCAGCGCCGCCCTGGTGGGCAGGGAGTGTCCTACCGCTGACTCCATCCCCAGTTCACAGGATGTATTAACAATTGTGTCAAAAAATAAAAATCCACCCAAACATTGTTTCATTGGTCCTATGTCCAGTTATAGGAAATAATTATAGAAAGTAAACAAAATACTGGTCCATCAATTATGTACTACATCAAACTGATCTTTAGAGTTTATCCTGATGGCAAAAGATTCATAAATTACTGACTTCACAGAAGTACATCTCATTGAATCACTGAGATGTTTGCGTTTCAAAGATCATATCTGATATCACAGTTCTAACATAATTACTGAAATATAGATTTAAACTCAATTTAACTTTAAAAAATACTTAGCAGAGTCAAGTTTCTGACCTGGACATACCTATATTACTCCTTTTAGTCACTTGGTCCCCTCTAGTTAAGAACGCTTGTGGTAAGGGTAGTGGCTTGGCTCACAATGAGATTGGACTGTGAGGTCAGGAATGGTCCCCTCTGTGTCCAGCGCCTGCACCAGGAGCAGCCAGAGCGCACAGAGGTGTGAGGAAGACGGCTGGGAAAGCGACTCACCCTGAAGGCCTCACACTGGTACCGAGTATGTCTCTACACATTTTAAAAAATGTAAATTGGACTCAGGAATGGCATGTAAAAGGTACGAATTATGCTAATGTGAAATTCATTAATTGGATTACAGCCACCAAAACCATTTTAAAAATAACCATTAACAAAATAATGGCATTTAATTTTGGAAGTCAAGTGTGAAAGAAGGCTCATAAATATTTTTGGAAATTAACTGTCGTATAGATTTTCCCATGGACGTATGCCCTGAACCACAGGGGACACAGTGGCAGAAGCGATCCTAGAGTACAAGGCCGTGTGCCCTCCCTCCGGGCAGGTGCCCACCTCTTACCTTCACGGCTCAGGTCCGGCTTAGGCCAGGGGGGTGCTGAGAACCGGCTGGGCTTCTTGCGAGGACTGGTGTTCACTTTTCTCCAAGCACCACTCTCTCCTTTCTTGTTGCTGTAACTTGAAACTATGGATAAAGGGAAACTTCCTCCTCTGAAGTCAGCTGTGTGCTGCTCTAGCTCTGAAACAACAAAGGTCCCACTTTGCCGAAAAGGCAGTTGACAGCGCAGTTTCACAGAGGAAAGCAAAGTACATTTCTGATTCTCAGAGATGGACTCTGCAAAAATCACAGGCCGGCTGTACCACCCTGCTTTTATGAACAGGCCAAAGCTTACTTGAAGGTCTGGAATTCAAACCCGAGCCAACAATTAAACACAGTTCTGGAGCAATGTTGTGAAATGTCTAAGAATCTCTCTAGTTACAAGAGACAAAAGGGAACTCCCTAGAAACAAATTCCAAGGTGTGTAACATGAGGGTGTGAATTTCCTCTCCTCCCCGGGGGAAGCCACGTACCTGCCCTCGGGAGCGGGCAGCCGCGCAGAACGGCTTTGTTCAGCAGGATGCTGAGAGCGGCTCGAACCACCGCCTGCTGGCCTCGGCGAGGGTGAAGCTTCGCAGCCGTCGGCCCAGAGCCAGGCTGTTTCTTCACAGAGGCTCTTGCTAATATCGCTTCTTGGACTCTGGGGGCGATGACTGCGTTCCACAGCTTGGACATCCACCTGCAGAAAGAAGGGCGGGTTCGCTGTTAGGAGCAGGCCGCTCCCGCTCCAAGTGACTACACAATTCCACAGGAGGACAGGTTTGAAGAGCAGGAGGAGAAACAGACCTGAGTTGCTATAAATATGCTTGCTTCCTTCCCCTGTTGTTTCAGAATAAGTAAAACTATCTAGTACCACATTATTTTGAATTTGCCTCAAAAGCACAGTGACTTTCAAATGAAACTTTAGATATCATCATCTCAATCCTGAAATCAATGCCTAATGTTTCCTGACTATGTGAATAAATAAATTCAGACGAGGACTTAAAAGTGAGTCTGGAAAAACTGACATTGCCTCAAAGTGTGTGTTATAGCTTAACTGTATGCTTCACTTCCTTAGAATGCGTATTGTATTTTAATATTTTGGAAGTTCAGATCTATCTTGTACTGACTAGTAAATGAAATCTGCCCGCCCCGAGGCGAGGGTTCCTTACTGCCTGCAAGTGGGTTTTCTAAGCTGTTAGATGTCAGCATCAGGTGAGAGGCATTACAGACACTGGTCTCCACGTGTGGCCTGTACTATCTTAGTGTGAGGGTCTCTGCTAATGTCTGCTGTTATGTAGTACAAGGAAATAAAATGAACCTGGATCAGGGGACGCAGGCAATTCTGGTATAATACAACAGGGGTTAAATTGTTCCTGAAAGTGTTAGAGGTACAAAGATTATAAGATTTAGTTTAAAAAGCAACTAACTGCTGAGCGTGGTGGCTCATGCCTATAATTCCAGCACTTGGGAGGCAGAGACAGGAGGATTGCTGAGTTGGAGACTTGCCTGGGCTACACAGTGAGCTCAGGGCCAGCCTGAACTGCAAAGCGAGACCCTGTCTCAAAAAAAAAAAAGAGCAACTAACTTTTCCTCACTTATGGCTGTGAGGAAAGCAGGAAGCCAACTGTTGCTGGTGCTTCTGCACATCTCATAGTTAGCTTTGCTTCTGAAGAGTCTTCTCAGACTTGGAAAACACATGATATCACCTTTGGAGGCAAAAGGCAGATGTGTTCCTGACCAGAAGAAAAAGAGCAAAGTCTCCTTTGGGACAGAGGGTGGCAGTGGGCACAGTCCTCCTCAGAAGATTGGGGTGGGGCAGTTTCCATGGCTGGGACGCAAACCCAGCATCACTCGCAGGGCTGGGGAGTAAGGGAGCTTTCACGAGCATGAAATTCGGGCTGGACGCTGCGCTGGGAACAGAGAAGTCTCTTGTTTTGGATGCAGCACCCGGAGCCACAGTGGCCAGTGTGTCACGCTGCTTAGAGGAAAGAAGCCTTAGACCTCCACATCCTAGCACAGACTGGAGTCCCGCGGGAGAGGCCAAACTGGTACCTAAGGACCTTGAGATCCCGGAGGGGAAAATGGCCTATGTTAATGGTGAGCCTGATGAACAGAGGAGGATTCTATTGCTGAATGTATTTGTTTTTTAGCAAAAAAAATGCCATGTTGGGCTGGGGATTCAGTATATGTGTTGCCGAAGCGAGCACTGGGCTGGGGATTTAGCTTAAGTGGTACCACACCAACCTTGGATGCACAGGGGCCCGAGTCAATGCCTGGTACTGCAAAAATAAATAAAAAATAAAAGAAATATAAAATAAATAAAATGCCGCGCCCATTAATATTTCCTCCTGTTCCCCAAATAGCTGTCACTAAGTTGAGTTGTCTTTGTGTCCCCAGCTTTTCAAACTGATTTCTGCTCAAGATGCCAGAAAATACAGAAACAAATGTACTGCAAGATCAAGCCAGGTTAGGCAATTTAGTGAGTCCCTATCTTAGAAAACAAAAAAACATTGGGCATGTAGCTCAGTGGAAAGGCCATGAGTTCAACCTCCAATACTGCCAATAAATGAACTAAAACCCCACCACAAACAGTTGGTGTAGGAACTACATGAATCCTGGTCACGTTCTAACAGACATGCTGAGAAGCACCATCGTGCGTTAAATGAAAGGTGGCACAGATTTATGTATTTATGTCAACTTTCTCAAACACTGCAAATTTGCCATGGCTTTACTGTAAGTATACAAACAAGAGAGCAAAAGTACTTACTTCACTGTCGCCTGGGCATGTCCTGGGACTACAGGACAAGACAGGAAATGCTTTGGCCCAAGGAAAGCTTCCGGTGTGCCCAGGTGGGCCAGGCAGGAGTTGAGCTGATGCCAGACACACAGGACCCAGTCGACGATCCTGCACGTGGGGTCGGAGGGTGAGGGCACCTGCCCTCGGAACTGCAGAGATGGGCGGGACAGAGCCTTGGCTCAGAATGCTTTTTTTTTTTTTTTTTTTTTTTTTTAAAGGTCCACAATAAAAAAAAAAAAAAAACAAGTATGAAAACTTGAACCTCTAAAACACAAACCTGGCTGAGTCTGATTTTTATCTTTGCTTGGGTACCTGAAGGAAGGACAGCTGGTGACACTGACCTGTTTTTCTCCTTTAATGTTCACCTCAAGCCATTTTATTTAGGAGAAGAAATAAAAATGTGCCTGAGGTCACAAATGTAACAGATGGCAAAGCCAAGGCTGTAGCTTTTGTTAATATTAAGCTCTAGTTGACAAAAATTATATGTATTATAAGATTAAATTACAATTACTTACCTCACATACATACTTTATAAGAACATTTAAGACCTACTCAGAGGTTTTCAAGTATACAGTAATATTAAGCACATAATGTAATAGGAAACAACTAGAACAGTAAAGGAGTAGTTTATCACATTTAAAATGATGTCCGTAATAATGATTGAGCTAAAGGCCATCCTTTACTCCTTAAGCTTAGGGTTTCTAGTGATGTGTGCCCAAGTTCCCATCCTGTGGGCAGTGAGGGAAGAGGGGACAAACTCAACTTCATGTATGACTGGCAGAGAGATGGGGTCTCCCGGCTGCCACATCAGGATCACAAGTTAGGTTAAGGAGACGGAAGGAGGTTGTTCTGAGTTCCTGGGGAAACATTTTTTTTCTCAGATCAGTAAATTATTTTCTTATGAGGATCCAATGATCTGCATTTATAGATCAGACTGAGAAAGAACTTTCCAAGTTCCCAAAGGCAGAAAAAAATTGCCTACGCCGAGAACCCGAGGCCAGGTGGGTCCTCCTCTCCACAGCGCAGACATCTATAGGGAATTTCTGTTTTGCAAGTTAGGTAACAGTGGTGGTTATTTGACATTAAGAGCTCATGATTCTTTGTAGGCTCTAGTAGAATTGCCACAATATACTAAAACTTTGTATATCAAAGAAATAAATTTAGCTTAATCACAGTTTTATAGGGGCCCTTATATACCTGCATTTAAAGATATATTTAGTGTATGCCTACTATGTATGACCCTAATTATGACTGCTAGTAAAGAAAAGCAATATGGAAAGACAGCTGCTTCACTTTGTTTTAATTGGTGCTGGGGGCTGAACCTGAGTCTCGTGCATATTAAGCACGTGCCCCACCATGAAGCTCTGTCTCTGGCATAGACTGCAGAAACGAACGGAAGACAGAGTGTGTCTTGGGCAAATGGAAAGCCCGTGATGGGTCTGGGAGAAGCTAAGGTCCAGTGGAGGAGAGGGAGCCACCCACCAGGTAGAGTAAGAGCCCAGCTTTCCTCTCTGTAAAGTGATGACATCGGGCCAGGCTCAGTACCCCCAGGTCCCCAGGATGCAATCCTGACTCCAGGGGAGGGACACCTGTCTTGTCACACCAGTAAGCTGGAGGGTGGCAGCTCCAGGGAGAGACAGCCACCCGGGCCAGCAGCCCTGCAGACCCAAGCAAAGCCCACAGTTGCTGTAAACTGCAAAAACTGCTTTCACTTTGATGGTAACATCTGCGTGAGTGCTGCAGGGGAAGAGGAAATCCAGTGCTGTGCCCGCCACAGCTGATAGTGTTTAAACAGAAACGAGTTTGGGAAGAGGCTGACTAAAATTGAGCCAGGAGGTTGGGTGTGGTGGCACTTGCCTGTACTTCCAAATCCCACCCCTTCCGTGGTTGAAGCAGGAAGATTCCTGTAAGTTCAAGGCTAGTTTCGACTACCATTTGAGACACCTCAGAAAACAAAAAGGAAAGACCAGCTGAGCCACAGAACAAGTACACTGCAGAATTTCTGGAGTTGCCTACCACAGTGGCTGGGTGGGAGGCGATCATCCCGGCAGTCACAGAAGTGGCGTGGGCTAGACTCCCCGTGCCTACATCCTGCACAGACCTCAGGGGGCTGGTTGTTATTTGACATTAAGAGTTAGTGATTCTTTGAAGGCTTCCCCAATTTGCCGAAAGGATCAGGGATATTCCTTGGCTTAGATACTTGGTACAGACAGAGGGACCCCTGGGATTGGGGAGAGAGGACCTCCTAACTGACAGGCGTACAGGTAGGTAGAGGAAGCAGTGACTCAGTGCCCAGGGAGGAAGCTGGATGAATTCTTAACTGCCATTTCTGGAAGAACTCATCATTCAGGTGTGTACAGAGTATTTCACAGGGCCTTAACATAGTCTTCAAAATGGTTTCTGAATGAATGAAATAAGGATGCCATTAACTCTTATTTCAGGTAAATAGTGATGGTGGCTGTGACTCTGGCACATTCACTTCATATTATGCTTCAGAGATCAATTTTCACTTCGCTAAAGGAAGATATGAGCTGAAGTGCTAATTTCACCAGCTCTGCTCTTTGGATTGTGTGTGACAGGAAGATAGGCACTAAAGAACAGCAAGGTGAAGGAAAGGGATCTCCTTCGTTGGCCAAGAATCACTTCAGGTAAGTTAACAAAACAAACCCCTGGTGCCAGCGGACGGTGGGAATGGACGGCTGCTGCGTGGCGTGGCAGATCCTGCAGCGCTACAGACCCTGCCCCCCATGCGCTCTCAGAAGCGTGCTGGAGCTCGGTCACAGTTTCTTCTTGCCGCCTGCCGTGGGTGGAAGCACACAGACCTTTCACGATGAGGCTGGGTTTCTACTAGTATCTGGTGAAAATAATGATGCCTCTCTTAGTGGGCAGTTAACGCTTAGCTATCTTTAAGCACAACAGTGATCGTAGAATTCCTGCTGAGAGACTGGCAGAGTGAGCGAGGCTGGAGATGGCTGTGGAGAGCAGTTTTCAGAACAGAGCCCAACGCCTCGTGCCACACATGCTATTGATTTAGCAGGGCTGCTCTGATCATTTAAAATAACTTGTTTTTCCTTCACCAGATTACTTGCTTCATAGGGGATAATTGAGAGGTATTTCTCATAACAGTTATTAAATCTTTCTCCTTTTTGGGAAGGCTCTGTACTATCCAAATGCATTTGTTCCCTTCAGATCTGAGTTTTCCCCAGGAGTGTTTAGTATTTGCTTACTTTGAACTTGGATAGTTCAAATGTTTTATGCGGATTAATCCAGCTCTAGCTTTCTAAACCATTTCGAACTTAGTGAGATTCCTTGAAAACATGTCATAGTAAATTACCTTCTCCATGTACTCAATGTAGTGGAAAACTGTTAGTGGGTATACATATACTTTCCTGTTCTTATTATCGTTCAGATGCTGAGTTCAATGTTCATTATCTCACTTAACCCCAAATACACACAGGTTGTTCTCGCCTGAGGCCACAGCAAGCGCATGACCCGAGCCCAAACCTGCTGAGAAGTAGCCCCCAGCCCATGTGCCCTGCACTAGGCCACAGCTGCTGCGCATTACCTTATTCACCACCTTCCTCCGTAGAAACCTCCGCAGCAGGCCCTGCATGGGCTCGCAGTCCCAGCGCAGCTGAACCCAGCGGAAGTGCTGCTGCACCACCAGGTCGGGGCCCTGCAGGCAGGCCTTGGTGATGGTTCCCATCAGAAAGCAGTTCTCATGAAAGTAGTAACATTCGGATGTCCCGTTTCCTAAAACAAGCCAACCACAGGGCGGTCTCAGAAAGGCACGTGTACCGTGGGGCAAACGCACATAAAAATTAGCTAAAGAAAGAAGAACATGACATGGAACTGGTACTCTGGGGGGCAGAGAAGGAGTGGGACCTCACAGAAGCCGGAGCTCGGCCTGGTTTCTCCACAGGCTTTACCTTTTTGAAAAGTCCATGGGCTTTCAGTGTTTCGATTTTCAAGAGGTGCCAGGAAGTCCCCCAATAACTCAGACAACGAAGATTTCTCTAAATTCTCTAAGATGATAATGATTTTCTTCTTAACAGGAGATTGTTTCACTGGGATCAGACAAGCTGTGGTCAAAAAAAGAAATTAGGAATTGAAGCTTTTATAGAAACCTACACAAATTTAAAAAGTGTGTACTTTGTGATCATGGTATCTCCCCTGCCAGGTAAGTATAAGCCATTTAGGTACAAATGGAGACACCTGGAGGATATACTAGTAAGTGAAATCAATAGATCACAGATAGGCAAATTCCGGATCTTCTCTATGACATGAACACCTGTAGATGCAAATGAGCTCTAGAAAGTATGACAGCTTTTATAGAGTGGGAAATTTCCTTAGGAAATTTGGTATGGGAATGTAATGAGGGGAAGGAATAAATATGATACTGAAAGAAAATAAAAGAGCATGTATAAAGGGGGGGAGGAGGTGTGGGTGGGTAGGGATATGGGTAACAATGAGAATTAACTTGTGTCATATACTGGTACAAGTTCCCCAACGTTACATGTGACTGTGAGATGTATATAAATTGTACCAATAAAGAATTCAATTAAAAAAATAAAAAGTGTATACTTTTCACTTATAGTGGTGCTATATATACTACTTTTACAAATATTGGGGTTAGCAAACTCTGAAATAAACTCTAGCATGCTCTGAAATTGGTGGGTATGTGTACTGACTAGAAGGCAGTGTTGCATTATTCAATATATGTGAAGATACACATAACAACCCGACACTCCTAGTTCTATGACAGATTCCAAATGGAACCATCCCAATATCCATTATGAAAGAATGAACACAAATAGAAATGTATTGATACACTGCATAGGAAACTGGACAAATTATAAATAACAGAGAAGATGCATCATAAATCATACATTTAAGAAGAAATCACCAGAGAACTATGATTTCTAAGTCATAGGAAAACAGGAATGGAACTGTGTTCCCTAGAGACCCAAAGGGAAAGAGGAACAGCTCAGATGGAGAGACGTTCACTATGGGCCACCACAACAGGGCACAGAGTTACTTCCGGTTCCTCTACCCAGCAGCACAGCCTGGTAACTCTTGATTACAACAGCCTGTGAACTACTTCACAATGACCAAAAGAATATGAAATTCCCGACATATAAAAAATGACTACTCTTTGAAGAGATGAAAATACTTATTACCTAGATTTGATTATATATACTATACATGTATTAAATTACCAAACTCTAACCTGTAAAGATGTACTGCCGCCTCAAAAATATTATTTCATCACATGAAGTTCAAAACAAGAAGTACTAACTATGTAATTAAGAGACTCTGTGCAGGTCATAAAACTACAAAGCAAAGCTAAGAAATGATTATCTCAAAAGACAGACCAGTGGTTCCTCCAGAAATGAGGGTCGAGGTCAGGAGAGGGGCACATAGAGACATTAGATGGTACAAAATACTCTCTTCTTGGCCTGCTCAGCAGTTGAGTGTTCTTTAAAATTATGCATTCACCTCTAAGTAGTGTTTTGTGTATGTCTATTTCACAGAATAAAAGATTAAAAAACCCTTAAACTCCCTTTAAGTCACACGTCCAGGGCTTCAGAGAGAGAAGCAGATCCTTCCCCTCAATTTACAGATCTCAGAGAGGTAGAGATGATTAGACTAAGAATCTCTAAACAGCACTAAGGAAGGTGTAAAATCTGTCACTTCTCAGTTGGATTTTAGGATTCCTTCCATGCCGGATGGGAGGAACTGACTTCACTTCAAGTGCAATTTAAAGATGCAAAGTAAATGGAGATTATTATTATATAAAGAAAATAAATCAGGGTACAAACTACTCAGCATCCAGTGCCTGCTAAGCACTCACATGTTTCTAATATCTTAGCTGAAATATATATAGCACTTCCTGTATGCCAATTAATAAACAAAATCCTTTTTCCAGCTTCTTGAAAGATCCTAAATTCTCCAGGTTTAGCTACATTAACTGTGAAGGAAAAAATTACATGTATTGGAGAATAATCCTGTCAAGTATTCCACTCTTCACAAACCCTCAGGAGAGCATGCTCCTCTTTCTTGTTGCTATAGACACAAGGCAATTTTACTTCCCAAGGAACTCTTGAACATTGCAAATGAATCTCGTCAGCTGGAAAAGTGTTTCTGGATGCACTAGAGGCCTGGACACAAGAGCAGCTGCCTCTCCAGTCAGTTCCACTCGGTGTTGGGAAGGGTTCACTCAGGCACAGTGTGTTGCTAGATTCATTTACCACGGCTGCTCTGTATTATGCTCAAGCCTTATGCTTCTTGAGCTCTAATGCTATTGCAGGTATACATGTATCCTGAAAGTGTCTGAGTCCATAATTTATTAAGACAACAATCATAAACAAGCCTTTTTACTCAGTGATGAAAACCACAATAGGTTGATGGTTCACATATGTTTTGGTATAATGTAGTCCTGGAGATCTCTAAGTTTTTCTGATTTGTCTTAGTATTTGCCTAGCTCGAGGAGCTCGGAAGCTACTGCAATCAGCTAGAAAGTAACAGAAGGTAAATTTAATTCCATTTAGAAAGCAGTTAATGACTCCTTCCCACATAGCCAGAGTACTAAGTGCTGCATCATGGTGAAGGGGACTGGCCCTTACTTGTTGGGGGGCGGGGAGGGGTTAGCATTTTAATGGCCCCTTAAGAGAAATGACATCTTAATGGATGGTCAGGTCAGCAGAGGGCCCTCTGTGGTTAAGGAAGGGCAGAGGCAGAGAAATGGGGACCGGGCCACCCAAGTAAAGTCAGCTTGCTTGGGAAACGGGCAGAAGGGGGATGGTGCCAGTAAAGGCCAGGGGTCAAGCCGTCACCGCTGTGGGCACCACCCTGCAGCAGGCCGTGTTTCTATGCAGGTGCCACTGCAATCCCCCCGGAGAACCTGGACCCCCTACTCTGATCCATGGCCCGGGGCTGGGCCCAGGACACTACAACGTCATCAAAGATCCCGTGACTGGGACACACAGCCAGGAGCGAGACTTGTTGCTCTCAGGTCTCAAGTCCCAGCCGGAAATGCAGAGAAGAGAGAATGCGATGGAAGGAGAAGCCAACTCCAGCTCTGGGAAGCAGGGGCGGCCTCTGTGCAGGGTGAGGAACAGGCCTTGACTCCTGCTCTGAGATCCTCCTCTGTGTGCAGAAAGAGCTGAGGAGCTGACACCGCCATTGAAAGGGAAGAGGCCGGGGAGCTGCCTCCAGCCCAAGGGTCGGGACAGAAAGGCTCTGGAGGTGCCGAAGCCGGGTGTAGGGAGCGGGCCAAGGCGGGTGAAGGAGGCAGACACACCACCGCCCGGCTGTGCGGAAGGGCCGAGTGGCTTCCGGCCTGACAGGCCTGAGGAGGGAACGCCCTGCCGAGGCGGCTGCCAGCGACTCAGGAGAGCTCGGCGGGCTGTGAGCCCCCGGGAGCCGCTGGGAAAGAGACTCGGCCTCTCAGCGCGGGAACTGGGACTGTTCTGCAAGGAACTTAATCCCACACACGCGCGGCGGACTTGAGCGGCTCGGTCCTGGACCGGAACGGGTCGGGCACGGCAGGCCGCAGTCCAGACCACTCACGCTGCATTTCCACCTCATCTGCGACTGTCCCGTCTCCCAACAGGGAGCGATCAAGGAAGGGTTAAACAGCGTGGGTTTCTTCGGTAAAAAACTCCATCTCCTCAGTGCTGGCCTCAGGTCCTCATTTTTTAAGTAGCACCTTCTCCATCTGACCCCTTATGTTTAACATCTCGATCAAAGTTTTATTAACTTCTCGGTACGTTTTATTTCAATTGAGAAATAGCACATGTCTGGATCAAGTTACTTAGCATAGGTCCAGGTCAACAAGAGAAAAATCTTGCCACTTGGTACAATTTCTCTTATTTTTCAATACTGGGTATTAATTCAGAAGGCACTGAACTATATCCTCAGGCCTTTTAAAATTTTTTTTTTAATGGGTCTTACTAAGTTGCCCACGATGGGCTTGAACTTCAGATCCCCCATCTCAGCCTCCTAAGTAGCTGAGACTATAAATACGTACCATCACACCTGAATTCATCACACGATTGAGTTTCAAGGTTTCAAATAGACTCTGACTAGGATTTGTGGAGACACGAAAAAGTCTGGTCATCCTATTTCGTATCTACAGCTCCTTTCAGAGCTTGTGGTCAGAAACTCAGTCATTTGGATTCCTTTTGTTTAGCGCTACTTCAAAGCTTTATTTCTCAAACTAGTGTATTCTCTTTGACCTTTTCCAACTTTGGGGACAACTCAGTTCTGCTCTTCTCTCACAGTTTAATCCCAGTTTAAGTTCTTTAGTAGATTCAGGGCTACATTTTGGTTCTGGACCCCTGTATATTAAAAGCCCTGGACAGTTAGTTCTACAACAGTTGTTTTAAAAAAGATGAACATATTACCTTTATCATTAAATGCCAATTTCTGCATAGAAGGTGAAGTCTTGTCTGTAACTTCTCCTTTGAGGACTCAGCCCACTGTGTGCTGTCTCTGGAACCCTAAGTCCTGCAGGGGCGCTGCCCTGAGGGTTACAACTTCAGTCAGAGTTTAAGACAGTAAACTCCTTGCTGGAGGCTCCAATAGTCATATTCTTCTTCTTCTATCATTATTATTATGGTTAAATTTCTATATGTATACACTATGTTACAGACTACACATTTTTTTTCTATACTGTACTGTTTTCCTAGTAAGTCTATTCCTTATGACTTCTGAAAAGGAAAGTTTTCTCAAGGATTCCAAAAGTTGTTTGAAAATACCAATCAAGTGTTAAACTTTTTACTACTTTTATCAAAAGCAATTTCGAAAGTATTTTTCATGCTAAACCAGGTCCATGCCTTACTCTGAGGAGAAATTTGAGCCAATTCTAACACATTCACACCCTCTTAACCCAACACCTTTGTTGTGTCAAATGGCTCCCTCTCACACAATGCAGGAGAGGAAATGTTACCCCACGATAAACATGAGGTAATCCGTGCTAGCACATGTGCTGAATCACTCTTTTTTGAAGTATTCTTTTGTTCTACATTCTTTTTACACCAGTACTGGATTAATTTAACCTACATTTCTGTATCTACATTTCAGACTCTTAAAGCTAAGTTTAGACAATTTTTTTTGCTATTACTTCCTGTACTTTTTGCACATATATTTGTTTTCTTCACTCTCTGACTCCCCTATACACACACAGAGAACAGATGAGGAGATGCACGCACTGTGCTTGCTGGAGGACGAAAAGTTCAATCCAAGTGGCCCGAGTCTCTTTCTTTGGAAGAGACAGGGTTAAAATCTAAGAACGCATAGACCTCTCCAATGGAAGCATTCCTCATCTGTACTAACATCACATTGGTTTCTTGTAAAGAGGTAAACGAGGAGCTAACAGATAATTCCCAAGCCTGAATTATTCTACTAGCAGGAGCGGCAGCGCCCGGAAATCCCTTTGGCCTCCTCCAGAGCTCTGCCCTCCCTCCCCGTCCTGTCCCAGGCCCCCTGCGCCCTGCTCTGGGCTCCCTGCACAGGGAAAGCACCGACTGCGTCTGCGTGGGCACCAAGAACCCTGCCTTTGCCCACCCGTGATGCCTCACACTGCTCACAAGCCCGGGCATCTCCACCCTGGTGAAGGGGCTTCTCCGTCCTGTCCCAGTCTACAGAGAAGATGTGGTTCCGGAGCAGGCAGGGTTAGGAGACAGAGGCTGACAGCAGGAGCCAGATGACAGAGGCTGCACGGTACATTCGGACACAGAATTCGCAGAATGTTAGCTTTCATTCTGCGGCCAGGTGAGTGTGAGAGCAGGCAGCCTCACGAACGGTCAGGAATCCTCCAGCAGGAATCCTAGGGAGTTAAGGCACAGGAAAGAGATGAGCTAAGGAGGCCCCACAGCCCCTTCATGAGATGCCAGGAATGGAGAGGAGACGCAGGAGTGGATGAGACAAGCAGATTCGACGGACTCGAGGGGCAGCCCTGTGGTGGGAGGCAAACGGACCTGTAATGCTCAGGCTGCTGCTGAGGGCAACTGTGATCAGGGCCTCAGCAGACACACCTTGTATTTATCTTTCAGCTATGAAAAGTACAGACAAGTATGGATATTTGTCAATTACTGGGAATAAAAGTCCTTGTATATTTGGAGATGATACACCATTTGCTATTCTCCCTTCTAAAGCATAGAATGCAGATGTTTTTGACTTTAGGCCATTGTTCAAAATTTCACTTTCAAGTCCAAATCATTCTATTTTTATGCCCGACCATAAGTAACTCCTTTGTCAACCCCCATCTTTCTGTCCTCTAAACAAGCCGTTCTTTTCTAACACTGGAAAGCTGCATAGGAGAATAAGCCATGAAAGTAATTTCAAGGAGCTCCTCGTGGGACATGTGTGTGCTTCAGGCAAAAGGCCAAATAATCTCACTGCCTTAAGCTACAGTCAGCTGGTGGGCGGGTATAAGCAAAGTCCTCTCATGTTCACTGGAGACAGACTGACACATCTGGAAGGGCCTGGACAGGAGCCTCACAGCATTTCAACAGAGGCTTTTCCCACAGTTTCCACGGGACAGAGACCATGTCTGCTCTAGCTTGCAGTGTGAACACACTGTGCGCTCTGTCTGCCGCATGGTAGCTCACATCTTTACTTGAACACCAGTGGAAGTTGCAGTTGGAACAGGATATGGAGTGGACAGGAGAAGGACACAGGGAAGAGACCTCACATTCTGCTGGAGCATGGACTTCTGCTTTAAGAGTCAGGCAAGCTAAGTGGGTGTAGCAGTATCCCAGAGTAGAAGGACATGAACAACACTTAGTTCAGGGGTCATGGAGGGATGGCCCCCAGGAACCACAGAGCTTTAAGCAAAGATCGCATGCCCAATGCCAAACTGATCCACCGTTGAGCTCCTGAGTGAATACGCTGTTACAAGATGGGGCCTGTTGGGGAGAGGTGGGTAACTGGGGTCATGACCTGGAGCAGCATTATCTCTGTCTTTGGCTCCTCCTCCTCCCCTGCTTCCTGGCTGCCATGACACAAGCAGCTTTCCTCCAGGGCAGGCCTTTCTACCATGTCAGTTCTGCATTTCAGCCTGACAACCAACAACTGAAACTTTTGAAATTGTGAGCCACAGTGGTCCTCTGAGTTGAGAGTGTCACATACTGTGTCAAGCAACAAGCTACTAAGCCACCAGATGCTCAAGGTGGAAAAGCAGTATGCGAGACAGCATTCACAGGAATTAAATGAATTAGTGTTGGCAAAGTCCAGGAAGATTCCTATAGGAATGGATAAAAAAGGTGCTTGGAGGGCCGGAGGGTTAGCTCAATGATTCTGGTGACTGCCTTGCAAGTACAAGGTCCTGAGTTTGATCCCTGGTAACCATATACAATGCTGGAGGTGGAGACTCACGCCCACCAGCAATCAATACCACATACCACAGTGCCGGCGTGGTGGCTCACCCCTGTAATTCCAGCACTCAGGAGGCAGAGGCAGGAGGACTGTTGAATTCCAGGTTTGCCTGGGCTACATAGTGAGCGCAGGGGCACCCTGAACTACAAAGCGAGACCCTGTCTCAAAAAAACACAAACAAAAAAAAAAGGTGCTTGGAGACTGACTCAGCAGATGTGACCCTGGATGGTCAGGCACCGGGGTGAAGCACCTGTAAGTGAGTAGAGCTGGGGGGGTCTATGTGGTTGTCATATCACTTTAAAACATTAAAGTAGTTGAGGCCTAGGGTGTTGCTGAGCTGCAGAACTATTAGACAGACTATCACATCTGGAAGGGTCTGGACAGGAGCCTCATAGCACTTCAACAGAGGCTTTTCCCACAGTTTCTTGCCTCACATGCCTGAGGCCCTGGGTTCAATCACCAGCATTGTATAAAAGTCAGCTGACAAAACAAAAAGGGCAAAACCCCAAAGGCTTCATATAAAAACTTAGATTCTTCCTTAAAGTCCTAAGACCCCCTAACACTGGGTCTGCCAGCAACAAGGCAGTGAAGCCTCGAGCTGCAGCCTCCTTTGCAGATGGGCCCATGTGTCTCTGGCTGCCTGAATCCCTCCTCCGCCGGCTTCACTCCTCACTGTGGCTTATGGGCATCTTGGTTTTCTAGCCTGCCAACAAGATCTGAGTTTCAAGCGCAGGAGCCAAGAGATCTGGGCTACTCTCCAAATGGGGGAATCGGGAAGAAGAGCTCTTTTTAAGAAGATCCCTAACACAAGTTATGAAATGCCAAGTTAGCTAAGGTCCCCTTAGCATCCTTCATGACCTAATTTATTGCTCTTTTTTTTTTTTTTTTTTTTTTTTTAGCTTTTTAAGCTTACAGCAGAGTTCAGGCTTCAGCTGCCATCTACCGTGATGTGTAACAATAAAATATTTTTAGCTTCTTAATTTGAAATAAAACAAGACTGAAAGCTGAAAAAGTTGGGCTTTTGTTGGATAACAAAGAGGATAGAAAAATACTTTTAGCACAGTGCATTTAAGGAGCAGTGGCTGATGGTGACGAAGACCGGGCTAACAAACCATTGCTGGGGCTGTGTCTGGCCCTGGGTCTTTGCTGTGGGCCCACTGGGCAGGAATGTCACTGCTCATCTCCAGTGCTTACAAATCAGAGGCCATACAGGAACCTACTTCAGAAGACTGTCAGCTCCTAAACACAGTCTTCAAGTAGGGCCTGTCAGGGAAGAGCTTGATAAATGTCAGAGAAAACAGCCTTCTGTGGGTCAGTCTTGCCAGCTGCTGGGTAAAGCCTGACCTGTGTGATACAGGGACACTCTGGTAAGACCTTCCTGCCTCCAGAATATGTTTCTAGGACCATGGAATCCTTAGTCTTTCCCCAATTCTGTTATTTTATTTCATGACTTAAAACTGCCCGCACTTTCTATCTTCCTAAGCCTGGCTTCAGTTGCCCTCAGATATCCCCAAAGATATCTCTATGTGTCATGGATCCAAGGACCAAAGATCTCAGCGCTCTCACTGGAGAAGATCTGGAACTTCTTAATCTACCTTCTGCAATCCTGCAGCTACCTCTGCAGCTCCTCCCCAGCTGCCCCGCAGCTCAAGCCCTTGAAGCTTAAGTGTGAGCCATTTCCGTTCTGCCCCACAGTGCCCAGTGATGCTACACAACACAGAAGAATGCCAATTCCACCTCCTCCTGTGGTGGTGTTCGGGGCACTAGGCTCAAGAGCCCCAAACAGAAAACACAAGAACAATGTTACATTAACCAACACGTTTCCTCCTACTTCTGCTACTACGCATTGTGGCAAGTCACTGTGCCTCTCAGGGCCCAAGTCTCGGCTTTGAAATAAAACAATGATAGCTACTTGTATAAGGCTGTTGTGGAGATGGAGTAGGGTAATTAGCGGATGTACCTTGTGAACCGCCAAACAACGGCATACCAGAGTGAGACAGTGCAAACTGAGACAGTGCAGTTTGCTCCAGGTGCAGAGAATCTGGGAGTAGCAAAATGTACTGGACATCAACTTGCTCTTTGTTGCCACCATGCCCCTGCGATTCCAGATAGCATCAAACATGATACTCAGTGTTGCTAAGGGCAAACTGCTCCCACTACCTCTTGCCTAGATAAAGCCCCGCTGCCAGTTACAAAATATACTCATGGCAATTAATCGTTTGTACAAAAGATGAGAAAAAGAAAATGTACACACAAGAAAGTAATTTTTACAGTGTTCACTTGGGTTCTCAACTTTCAACTAGGAGCTACTGGATAAATAAAAGTTGACAAATGTATCCTCAAACTCCAGTATTTCCCTTTGAAGGGACGACCATGCCTTTGGGTTATAACAACCTAGTTTGCTGAAATGGTCTTACCGCTACTGATAAACAGGTCGACCAGATGTTCCTTGGAGAAACCAGCATCCACTTCAGCTCTCACTATGTCACAGGAGTATCCTGCAGCCATTTGTCTGTGCTGTGATAAGCAAACAGAATGGTCAGTGCTATGCACATCCCAGTTCTCCAAGAAAAAAGAGTGGTATCGAAATGGTCAGTACCTTCATGCAAAGTGCAAGCTGATGTGCTATGTAGTCTTGTAAGCTTCCTTCTGGGCCGTGGAAAATTACATTATGATATTGCTCAACCTGATAGAAAACCAAGAAGAGACTTTAGGTGAAGATGGCAAGAGCTCCCATCTTAGGAAAAAAACACACTTGCTCAGTTCCTGCTATTTTCTACAGGAGGATCAGTGTGGTAGCTGAGAAACAGTCCTTAGAGAATACTGTTTCTTATAGATGCTCTTTACTTTGAATTTCCAAATGCTTATTTTGCTTTTCCATGGTTACAACAGCAACACATTTCACTAAGGAAAATATAAAAAAAATACAAAGAAGCTGAAGAGAATCCCTGAGAGTGTCAGCACTCAGAAACAAGGATTATAAATATTGTTCCCTTCTAGTTTGTGCTTTGCATAATGAGTGTATGTATTTATGTTTCTGAAAGGATGATACATGAGAGAGATCAGCAGTTTTATCTTCATGTTGATCTCTCATGTAAAAGTCTGAAAATATTTTATCAACACAATGTCTTATTTCATTCAGGAATTCTATTTAAAAGAAATTTAGGTAGAGATGAATCACATTTACTTTCTAAGAAAGAAAACTGCCCAGATGCCCTTAGGACTTTTTTTGCCTTTGTTCTCCCATTTGAAGAGAGCTCTCCTGAGAATATTGAAGGTTGAGCATTCCCTTGGAGAGCAAGCCAGCTGTCCTCTCTCTACACAGCAGTCAGCAAGGTCTTCATGGAGACGTAGAGAAGCAGCCTTCAGCTCATCACTCCAGGCTGTGTCTCCAGGACCAGCATATATGCGTGCGAGCTCTTCGTGTGGCAAGGTCTTACAGAAAAGCACCAGGCAAGTGAAGCTCGCACCAAACTGATGTGACACCGCCTACGTGAGTACTGACCACACAGACTCAAGAAGTGTTGGGTATGGAAGGGTCTGTTCTGTCTACACAACACACAGCACAGTGTGTGGACACACATGCATCTTTCATGCTCTGATAAGGCTGCCTCACTCTCGTAACAATCCTGAGGGCAATTGGGGTGGACTCTGTGAGGACAGTAAATATGTTCCTGGTTCCTTCATCAAAGGAAGAGGTAGATTCTGGGATATAAAATGATTTCCTGTGGGAGACTCTTTTAGCACAGAAGAACATTTTACCTTAGGCTTTGGGCTCCAAACAAACCAAAATATACTCTTGGGAACTTTGGGGAAAGAGGAGCTTCTGATCACCAGATGTCAGACTGTGAGTGAAGCGTCCTTCCAGGGACTCCCTCATGTGGGCTTGGGATTGGGTTTAAGTTCTAGGCCACCACCTGTCTGGTAGGCACTAATAATTTTCTTCAAAATTAAATACTATGCTATTATCAGCAACCCTTTAATAAGACCTACAATGCCTGCAAGAACCACAAGAATGGCTCTCGGTGCCCAGGGGACGTCAAGACCCTAGAGCCACAGGCTGTACTCAGCACTGACCTGGACTAGATGCCAGAGCACTGGGGCTCTGTGAACCGGCCAGAGGTGCAGGCAAGGACCAAAGACTAGAACAGGGGCATCCCCAGGAAGCACATCACCCTAAAAAGTCCACCTAAGTGTCAGCTCCCGGGGTGATGGCACCTCAAGATGTCAAGGGCAAGTTATTATTAAAAATGAATTATTACTGAGGCAAACTCACTTGTATTTATGAGAGGAGGCAGACCTGGGGTGTAGACACCGTATGGCTTTTCCTGGTCACAGCTTCCTAATCCTAAATGACACATGCACAGTCAGGCCCTTTCTAGCCGAGAAAAAATTACTTCAATTATGCTTTTGATATTGTCTCTTTTTCTGGTTTTATTTCTATGGAACATGTAAAATAGTTAAGTTCTCTCACTCTCTCTGCTCTGTGAGGTGTCTGTCATCTGATCGTCCAGACGCTATCTGCGTCTACAGTCTCAGAGAGCTATGTACAGCACTGAGCAGAATATCCCCCGCCTCAGCTCTGCTGTCCTCTGCTCGAGGACAGCTTTGCATTTTTAGCTGCTCTTACAGTTCGGAAGTCTGTCTGCCCCTTTGCCACCACCGTGCCTTTTTATCTTGGTCCAGGCCCCCCTCTGGCTTTCTTGCCCTGCTCTCAGTCTTATTTCTACAGGGAGGGAACACACTTTCCGCACACTCTGTCTCATTTTTCTAGAAGCTGAGATCTGACGGCCTGATACCTAAGGTTACAGTACAGGAAGAGAAGCCTTCGGAAAAGGAGGCCGAGAGGGTCCCCGTCCTTTCTGCTACCTGAGAACACAGGCAGAAGTCACTGGGAGCCGGGAAACGGGTTCTCACCAGACACAGTTCTGCTGGTGCTTCCTGGCTCCGGAACTGTGAGAAACGAACTTGCTACGGGTGAGTCCTCCAGCCTATGGCATTTTGTTGTGGCAGAATTAATGGACTAAGGCTCCAGCAGATAATTTTTAAAGTGTATTCTTTTGGGGTTCTCAGAGTGACACTTGTCCTGCATTATTTTTCGATGAGTATGATGCTATCATTATTCTTTATACATTGCGAAAACCACAGAAAGAGTTTTGTAAGAAAGCAGATGGCACAGATCCCTATTGGCCTCACTTGCTACACACTCTTTCTGTGCCTGAATCTCCCACCTGGGTCACTCGGTGGGTGGCAGGGTGAGGTCTAGCGCTGCCGTGGAATGAACTCATGCTAGGTCGAGCAGAGCCAAAGCACGAAGGAAACGGTCGCCCAGGCTGCTCCTGTCTTCGATCCCACCAAGCAGACGTACAGACAAACTGTTCCCCTCTCAGGACCCACCACAGTCCCCCCTCCCTCCTCCCAACTTCCTGCTCAGGTATTTCTGAGGGCTGTGACTTATAAATGGATGTGGAGGCGCTTTGTGCTGGCAAAGAGCAGAGGAGAATCTCATGGTGATGCAAAAGCAGAAACCAATGCTCCAGTTTTCTAGCTAGTGTAAAATCCAGCTTTTGGGAATCAATCTTGCTTTTTTTCCTACCTGATTTTAGGGAGGCCTCATATAAGGTGATGGAAAAATTTTCCACATTCTTGCCCTTCTTGGTTCTGAGTTTCTCTCATTTTGAGGTTTTGTCACTTTTCTAAAGCTAAATGGGGAATTTTAAGCCAGAACTCTCAAGCTCTCCGAGTTAATTCCAAGATGATATGAATTACTGGGCAGAAATCCCTCACAAAGAACAAATTGTTTCACACCAGTGAAAGAGGATATGGATTTTCCAGATTTACTAAATATTCTACTCAAGATTTTTCACTAGCATTGCAACTTAATCTTGTTTTACTTCTGAACGCAAGAGGGCGCCATTTAGGGTAGCTGATCTATCAAACTACACCTTTTGAAGATTTTCAAATCATATTAACACAAGAAACCCAACTTTATAGATAAGTTGTTTTCTATTTCAACCTCTTATTTTTCTCAGATGGTAGAATTTTAGGAACAACAGGAAATTCAATTTAAAATTTCACTGAAAGACACAATTCACCAGCAATAAGTCCTTTGTGTGGTATAAGGTAGATGAGCTGTGTATGTGCAGGAAAAAATACATTTCCAGATCATTCATATATTGTAACACATATATTCCATGTATGTTCTCTTCTCATTTTGGGTATTACCAATTTTTGGTTAATAGTATTTTGTCCTATCTCATCAAACATATATATTACATTAGCTACTATTTAAAGATGAACAAAAATTTTAATTACTGGGAGCAAATTATTTACTCTGTTGATGATTTATGTTTTAAAAATTCGGTCAAGAAAATACCTGTTTTAGAGTTTGTTATATTACATTTCTCAATGCAGCAAGATGTTGGGCATAGCTCCATACTTCCAGCAGGGGGCGCGAAAGGTAGTTAGAACTAGAAATTGATAGGCGGACTGGGATGTGGGACTGGAAATGTTTAGCTATGCTCAGGGAAGCCTATTCTTTGAGAAATCAAATAAAATTCCATTTCTAAAGTTCCAGCTTGAATCACAGTCACCAGAATGATCTCCTTTGCAGCGTGACATTTCTGCTTACTTGGAGGGACACTAGCCTCATTATCACAATTGGTACCAATCCCCTTTATTCTTGTGTCCTCACAGCCTATTCAGAAAGCTCATCACGTGTCAGTCAGCGCTTTGTGAGGCAGAGGGTTTCTGGAAGCAAGTGACCTCCACAACAGACCATCCATCCTTTCATTGTCATTTTTCCTCCGCAGTGTTTTTCTGCAGAGTGGCACTGACCAGAGCTGCGGCCTCCACTATTGTCAAGAGAGCAGGTGTATTTTCATATGTGGGCATTTTACAGTAAAATACCCCTTAACTTTTGTTATGGGGCAAAAGATTTCACCGGAAGGGAAAGTATTCCCTGTCCACAGTTTTAGGCCACCATGAGCTGAGACGCTAACCTCAGAAAAGAGTGAAAAAGTTTGGAGCTAATAAAATTGAGATAGCTACCTCTTAAAGTCACATGCTTCACAGCTAGAAATTTCATTTCAACCCCTTCTGACCCAATTTTAAAGAAGTCATGGGCGGGCTGGGGATGTAGCTCAATGGCACCATGCCAGCCTCACAAGCATAAGGTCCCGAGTTCAATCCCTGGTACTGCAAAAAAAAAAAAAAAAAACATGGACTGGGAATGTAGCTCAGTGGTTCAGTGCCTACCTGGCAGCTGCAAGGTCCTGGGTTCAATCCCCAGTACCACAACACAAAACAAAACAAAACCCCAAACAAAACCATGGACCCATAACATTTATCTGTAACATTAGAGCCATGAATAGCAGTTGCTGTTTATTTATTTGTATTGAGTTCCCCAAAATAGTATCTACTGTTTACACCACTCTCAAAAGAGTGGCACTATTTTACTTCCAGTAGTTAATTTTTTGTTCAGGTTTTAAATGGTAACCAATACAATTAGGTATCATCTACTGAGACAGTACCAGAAAACTAACAAAAATGTGAAACCTGAAGCGAGAAGAGACATAGTATCAGGATGCACACATTAGAATGACCTAAGAGGTTATGTATCTAGCATCTGGAATACAAAATAAAAAAGGAATCCTTAATATTAGACAGTTTTAACCATTTGCTTAGGTCTCTATTTAATAGTTGCAAGACAGCAATGAACATTTAAGAGAAATTGCAGTTAAACTCCTGTCTACGCAGACTATAAATTATCTTATTGAAACTGTAAAAACTCCTATCAGATTAGTACTAATTTCAGTGGATCTTCATTTATAGACACTGACTTAGCCACTTAGGTATTACAACTGTTTTTTTCCGAAAACTCTACAGTATCTCAGACACAATGGTTTGTCAGTCGGCCTCAAGCACTCACGAAGCTTCCCGCTCCAGGTATCTTTGGGGCTGACCGCTGACTGACCTCCCCAAGTCTCCCCCACCCCTGGCACGGAAGGAGAAGGGCCTGCTGGTGTTGGAGGTGACACCAGGGCGCTGCAGACCCGACTCCGCTTCCCTCGGGACCGCGGCCTTTCTTGCTCTCCTGAGAACTAAAACAGAAACGGGCACAGCAGCCTCCTGCCCCAGGCGCTGGAGGGCCCTGCGGGCTGACGCAGCCCCGTCCCTGCCGCTGCTCCTTGCCTGGAAAAGCTATGCCTTTATTTGGGGGTTAAGCAGAAGGTAAGTAGCCTGTGCTGGTAACGATTCTTAGGGTACATCTCGCAGTGGGCAGCCAGCAAGGGGAAGGACCTCGGGGACCCACCCTGGAGGCTCCTGAGGCTCCATCTTACATAGGGCTCAGGTCAGGGTGCTTGATACTCAAGTATTTTTCTAATATAAGAAGTATGCACAGTCACTGAATTATTGAAGTCGAGGTTGCAAATAAGCTAATAGAATTATATACTGACTGAGATGAGTTAAGAAAAAAAAATCCAACTAATGCAGTACCATGAATAAAATGTCTTGGAGATTCAAAACTCCATGAAACTAAACATTTCCCGTAGTAAGTCAAGGACAGATACGTAAAATTTGTATGACTAACAATTAAATGAAAATAGTTTTTTAAAATATCATTTCAGGGGACCGGAGATTTAGCTCAGTGGTTCCAGCACCTGCCTTGCAAGCGCGAGGTCCTGAGTTCGATCCCCAGTAACCACATACAATGCTGGGTGTGGTGGCTCATGCCTGTAATCCCAGCACTCGGGAGGCAGAGGCAGGAGGACTGCTGAGTTCAACGCTTGCCTGGTCTACACAGCAAGGCTGAACTACAAAGGGAGACCCTGTCTCAAAGAAAAATCATTTCAAAACATAAAAAGAGTAAAAAGACCCCTTCACTCCATGTGATTTTTCTGCATAAGGGTTTTCACACATGCATTTCATACATATATTTGTGTATGTAATAAAAACTGGTTATTGTAATACTTTAAAGAATATAATGACATACATAAGGCAGAGAGTATAGTGTGATTCAGTATAGTTCTGATTCCCACCACTTAGTTGCTGAGATCTTAGAAAAAAAGTCACTATTAGTTCCCACTGATTTATTTACCTGTACAGTGTAACTGGTGTAAGTATCTACTCCTAAAGGGCTAAGTGAGACAAGGCACATACTTAGGATAGAGTTTGATACAGAATAATGCTCGGTAAAACCCATCTATAATTATGTGTATCTACACATATTCTCAACAAGTCCACCATGTGTCCACGCACCGTCAGCTACTTGTTGCTCTGGTGGGAAGTACCACTCAGATTCTGCCAGGCTCTTTCTGTCCCACCTGGACTAAAACCCGGAGCCCTCACTTGGGACCTGGGTAATCCAGTTTCCAATCACTCCTCTAAGCCCACGGTCAGTCTCAGTACTTCTGTGTCGGCCTCCAGTACCAAAGGACGCCTTCTTCATCTCATTCGGTGTTCTGCTCAAATGTCACTAGAGACAGATCTTTCCAAAAGCTTCGGTGGGAGCATTTTATTGCTTCCTCTTCCACTGTTCTTTATCTCCTTATTTTACTTGTAATTATTGTGGTTATCGCATTTCCTATGTGATGATTTTTTGAAAAATCATTTTGTAAAAGTCTTATCTTTTTTCCACTGAAAAATAAAAGCTTGCTGAGCCCAGGAAGGATGTCTTATACATACCTGTGATCTAAGTCTAAACCACTGCCTGCATTTAGGAATCCCTCTATAGTGGTAATAAACTGAATTAAATGACAAACAGGATACAAAAATGCGTAACGATGGTCCATGTTGGTGAAGAGCTAATTATCTTGAACGAAAGAGGAAATATCGGCCATGTTTATCATGCATTATTGCCTTAATCACTTTAAATTTTCAAAAAATTATTAGCATGAATAATATGTCTTCATTATTTCCATCCCTGAGTCGTTAGGTCACAAAAAACCCTCATGGACACTCACTAAGTTGAGAAAACAACTAAAAACAGTTGAGTCAGTCTAGTTTGCTGATCACTGGTGGTTAAACTAAGTCTTACGAATCAGGAGGCACACGTCTAGGTACACTGTGAATATGCTAGTGGAACTAGCAGGATTTGATTTTTACCAGATTTGCCAGTTAATGCTAATCTGTAGTTTTAATTCAGTCATGTGACCTTTCTACTCTTTTTGCTAAATAAAAATTGTAAGAGATCACTGCTCTGGATCACACTCCTGCCCTGAGCCTCAATAACACAGACTTAAAAAAAAAAAAAAAAAATGGAGTCACCCATGCTAAGGCTTCATCTCCAAACAGAAACTAAGCTGTTGTTTGACCTTCTGAGAGATCAAGAGAGCTACTGCCAAGTTTTCCTCGATAGGCTAGTTTTAATCAGCATGATAATGAAGTTACCTGTGGTCTAATCCTCATTAAACAGTAACCTGATAGTAATCAGTTATTTCCCTGTACCTGATTTACAAGGAAAGTAACTGGTTCATTTTTGTTCTTTGTTTTTTTGCTGTCTGCTTGTAAAACCAAACTCTCCTGCCCAGCTCAACTTATTTTACTTAACAGGATGACATTCCACAAATTAAAGCCAATCAAGATTTTTAAATTGGTTGTAATTTTGTTTTCTTGACAATTTCACCATCTAAACAGGTGAATGAAAAGCGTTAGGCCGGACCGTTCTTGCCTGGTTACAGAGATGCTGAGAGGAGAGAAGCAGGATAAAGAGGCTTCTAGAGAGTGTGCAAGGATCACATTCCTGAAATTCAGGCAGTCACATCCTTCAGCCTTCACTGAAGCAAAAGAATGAGCCCGAGTTTCTTCCCTCTTGTACACTTTGGGGCTAGGGGCCGGGAGAAGCAAAGAAAAAAAGTGAAAGTAGCGGATTCAGAGTGTGAAGCTCTGAGTGTGCGTGTGTTAGCAGGGCGGGACTGGGCGTACAAAGGCCACCCCAGCGCGGAGCCCGGCTAGATCAGTGGAAGGTTCTCAATACTTCCTTTCATCAGGATGAAAACAAAGACTTCAACTCACGGGTTATGGAAGCAGCTTTTGTAAATGCTAACAGTCATGCTTGTTTTTTCCAAAGGCTTTACAAATAAAGGAAGGCAGCAAGCTAAATTCTTCTTTACTTATTGTTTCATATCACCGACATTAGTTTTAGAAAGATATCACGTGCAAAGGACACCTACAGTCTCTCAGGTCTGTGCAGTTCTGGCTTCAGCACTTGCTGGGTGTGTGGCTTTGAGTATATTATCTCACCTTTCTATAATTTCCTCAGTGGAATACTTTCGTCAGAGATTTTCTGAAGAATAAACTAAGGCATACAAAAGCACTTCGCATATTACTTTTCATGTACAATTTAATGAGTGTAAAGTATTATGTTTAGCCATTATGCCTAGAATTTGCTACTTTGATAACCTAACTCTTTTGTCTTTTAGTAACAGACTTTCAAGTTTTAGGAGGGCATGGGATTATTCCACAGAAGGCCATACTTGCAAGCTAGACGTGGACACAACTGTAAATTCTGTAGTATGGGGTACGCGTATGACACATCCACACGTGAACAAGTCACACGAGCAACACCACAGTGACAGTGGAGCAAGGAGGAGGTGCTGAGACCCTGGGAATCCACCCTGCCTTCCCCTCCCTAGAGCCTTCACCTCCTAGAAATCAGATGCTTACAGAAATAAACTTCTGCATAAGCTATAATTACTTGCTTTCTGTTAAGTGGCCAAATAAACATTCTACTCAGTGCCAGCATATTTACTCAGTTTTAAATTATAGATGCTTAGAGTAAGGAATCTCGGAACATTTGGCCATTCTCCTGCATACTGATGGTCACTCATCTGAGGCCAAGTCCTTAAAGACAACCTCCTCCTGCTCCAGTGATGACACTGGACAGTCACCGTTTCTGGGTTCAAACAATGGACACCTGGACGGAAATGAGGCTTAATGCTGGGCAGCCTGTTGGGGAAAACAATGGTGCAAGACACGGGCCAGCGGTTGGGGGCTGGCAGTTCTACAAACACACAACTGGGCCACCCTATCGTCCGGGCGCGGGGGCAGGAGGCGGAGGCCTCCACCTGGCAGCGTCAACCTACCAGCCTGAGGTAGTTCTGCAGCACCTGAAGAGGGATCATGGAAGCGTAAGTCACGCTACTGAGGCAGCCTTCTAGGGGGCCTGTAAAAACACAAATACACAGAAGGAAAATGGCTCTTCCTTGTTAGGTAAGGATAGTCAAAATGCAGCAGAAGCTATCAGTAAGGAAACAGCATATGGGTTTATGTCAGCAGAGCTGATATGCGACGAGGAAGCACCAGGGGACCTCTGCACTGCGTACCTTGCCCCCTCGTGCGCCTCAGCTGCCCGCCCCAGGGAAGCCCCCCTATCTCCCTGCAGTCACAAGCAGGGCCTCCAGATCCCAGCCCCCTCTACTTGGTAACTGCCAGTTGCTGGCTTCACGGTGCTACTGTTTTTAAGCAAAAGTTATCCTGGGTCATCTCAGCCTTCAGAAGGCTTAGCCTTGGCCAATATAAATGTACAGATTAATGTACGACTTTCCTGTTAGGTCCCTTCTTCTGCCCCAAGTTCTGCTACTCTCTCAATATGCTGTGTGTGTTGAAAGGTATGTCCTTTCAACCACAGGAAGTACAGTTCAAATAATAAAACATTAGTTGAGACTGGATTTTTAAGAAGTATATTCTCAGGTATGGGAAAGAAATGATAAAGTCAGTAACCTTTTCAATCCAGGGATGAGAAATTGAATATTGCTGTATCACTTACTAGCAGCACAACATTAGATAAGGAAAATCGCTTTTAGTACAATATCCAGGATCTACTGGACGCAATGAAAGCAGTTCTAAGAGTGACGCCTTTGACTGTGAATACCCACAGAATGAGTGTAAGTAAATAATTAATGGTGCACCTCAAGGTCCCAGAAAAACAAGACCAATTCAAATCTGAAACTCAGACATGGAAGGAAATTAAAAAGATCAGAACAAATATTAATAAATTTGAGAATAAAAAAATAGAAAAAAACCAACAATGCAATGAATCAAAAAACTGACTCTTCCAAAGAATAAACAGACAAAACTTTAGCCAACCTAAAGAAAAGATATCAGAAAAAAACAATATAAATATAAAACTAATATAAAGAAAAAACCAGTATCAATGCAATTATAAACAAAAAAAGGTAAAATCACAATGGATGTGGTCAAAATCCAGAAGATATTAGTAACTACTCTAAGATCTATATTGCAATAAATTGGAGAATCTAGAAGAAAGGGTAGATTCCTAGATACATATAAATTCCCCAAACTTCACCACAAAGATAAAACAACTCTGAATAATCCAGTAACTGTCCATGAAATTGAAGCAGTGATAAGATAGCCTACTAAGAAAAGCCCAGGACCCAAAGAATTCACCATCGAATTCTATTGAACTTCAAGGAAAATCTAACAGTAATTCTCCACAAACTCTTTAAAATGAAATGAAAGGGGATGGGTACTCCCGAACTTGTTCCTGGGAGCTCACATTATCTTGATTCCAAAATCAGACAAGGACTCATCTTAAAGACAAAAAAAAAAAAAAAGGTACAAACCGATCTCTTTAATGAATAGAGTTAAAAGATCCTCAACAAGATTTTGACCAACAGAATGCAATAACTTCTTTAAAACATCATACATCATAACCAAACAGGCTTTGACACAGGGATGTAAGTTCAATGGAAGCACAAGAATGAATATAAAACATCAACAGAAACACAAAAATCACATGATCATCTCAATAGATACAAAAAAAAACCCCTTAAAATCCAACATTATTTTTTATAAAAACCTGGAAGAAAATAGGTCTGATAAAGGCCGTCTATGACAAACCTGCTGCCAACATTGCATTAAATAAGGAAAACCTAAAAGCTTTTTCACTAAAATTAGGGAAAACACAAGGACACGCAGTAACATCACTCCTGTTCAATACAGTACTTGAAATGTTAGCAAGAGAAAGAAGATGTAGGGATAAAATAAAAGTAAAACTATACAGAATTTATAGACAAGATCAGTCTTTTAAGAGAAGATCCCAAAAATTCCACTGAAGACTCCTAGGATTAGTCAGTTCAGCGAGTTATCTGGACACAAAAATCAACACACAAAAATGAAGAGCTTTCTTGTACATCAATAATGGATTCACTGCAAAAAATTAGGAAGACAGCACCACTCACAATACCTCCAAGAAAAATCAAATACTTATGAATTAACCTAGTGAAAATGAAAGATTTCTGTAACAAAAACTACAATAGTCTGAAAAAGGATATGGAAGAGGGCATAAAAAACTGAAACACATCCCTGTTGCTGGATAGGCAGAGACAATATTGTCGTTATTGGCCAAAACTGATATACAGATTGAATAGAATCCTAATCACAATGCCAATGGTATTTATTGCAGAACTAGACAAAACACTTTCAAAATTCATATGGAACTATAAGAAACCCAGAATAGCAGAAGCAGTCCTAGGCAACAAGAGCAAAGCATGAGGCAGCACAATCACAGACTTCAGGTTTTATTACAGAGCTACAGAAATTAAAAAACAAAAACAAAAACAAAAACATGGTACTGGCATAAAAACAAAGGGGCTAAAGCATACACGGGAGGAAAGACAGCCTCTTCAGCAAATGGTGCTAAGAGACCTAGCTTTCCACATGCAGAACACTGGACTCACATCTCTCACCACATACTAAACTAAAACCAAATGGATCTGAGCTCTAACATTAGAACAAAACAAACATGCCAAAAAATAAAATTGGTTAAATTCTTTTTTTCTTTTTGAGACAGGGTCTGGCTTTGTATTCAGGCTGGCCCTGAGCTTACTATGTAGCCCAGGCAAACCTTGAACTCAGCAATCCTCCTGACTCTGCCTCCCAAGTGCTGGGATTACAGGTGTGAGCCACCATGCCTGGCACTGTAGCATGTGGTACTGATTGGTGGTGGGTGTGAGTCACCACACCCGGTATTGTTGTCTATAGTTACCGAGGATCAAACTAGGGACCTTGCACTTGCTAGGTAGGCACTGGAACCACTGGGCAACTCTTGAAGGCACAAGCCAGGCCACTCTGAATAGAACTCCAACTGTTGCAAGGAATAACATCAACAATCAACAAATGTGATTATATCAAATTTAAAAGCTATGTACAGTAAAAGACCCAACCAATGAAATGAAGAGACAACCAAAGGAATGGGAAAAATTTTTGCCAGCTATTCCTCAAACTAAGCACTAATATCTACAATGTATGAAACACTAAAAAAAAAAATACTCTCCCAAACAAAAGACCCAATTAAAAAAAAAAAAGAAATAAAAGGACACATCTCAGAAGATGTACCAGTGGACAATAAATACATGGAAAAATGTTCAACATTTTTGCCCATTAGAGATGTGTAAATTACAACAACACTGAAATTCTATCTAACCACAGGAAGAACAGCTATCATCAAGAAATCAAATAATACAAAACCAACAAGGCTGTGTACAAAAAGTCATCCCTCTACATTGTTGGGACTAAAAAGTGGTATAACCATTATGGGAATGAGAATGGAGATTGCTCAAAAAATTAGAAACACCCTTTGAACTAGCTATTTCTCTTCTAGGTATCTTCTCCAAAGAGTTAAAGACCTCATATCACAGTGATACACACACACTAATGTTTATAGCAGCACAACTCATGAGAGCTAAATCTTGGAAGCAGCCTATAGATGGACAGCAAAAAGGTGATATATAGGGCCGAGGCTATAGCTCAGTGGTTCTGGTGTCTGCCTGGCAAGCACATGGTCCCGAGTTCAATCCCCGGTACCATATACCACAGTGTCAGGCATGGTCGCTCCTGCCTATAATCCCACGTGGGAGGCAGAGGCAGGAGGATTGCTGTGAGTCTGAGGCTTGCCTGGGTTACATAGTGAGCTCAGGGCCAGCCTGAACAATGAAGCAAGACCCTGTCTCAAAAAAAAAAAAAAAAGGTGACATTTATACGTAATGGAATACTACATTCTGCCACGAAGGGGTATAAATTTGAGTCATTTCTAGGACAATGAATGGACCTTGAGGTCATGATGTTAACTGAAGTCAGTCAGTCATACTAGCTTAAATACTGTGTGCTTCCTCTTACAGGAAAAACACAAAATATAAACAATCAAAAGAATAAATACAGGATAGATAATAGGAAACAGAGGAGACAGATCACCTGTGAAAAGGACCAAGATAAGGGAGCGAGGGAGGAAAGGAAGGAAGAAGAAAGAGAAAAGAATGAAAATGTGGTATGTACATGTTCCAACTTCCCATGATGAATGTCATAATTTTATAGTAGTAACATTACTAATAAATTAAATTCAAAACTCACTCTGTGCTTCAGTTTTATATATGAAATGGGAACAAACAGAAATGCATACCCAATTCAGTTATGAGGATTAAATTCTCTCACACTTGGACTATATTACAAACATCAACAGAGTATCAAATATACTAGGTGCTATTAGAGTACACCAATGATGGTGAACACGTCAGAGCTTTCAATGAGATAAACAGCCCGCTTAGGTACATGTGCCATGGGTTTGCTACCCCTGGCCTATTCCATCATCAACAAAGTTAAACATACACTGTACTTGACACTAACGCACATTAAGACATTTCCCTCTTAACACAGTCTGTGACTCTCAGCAGCACCATTAGTTTGGCCTCCAGTGTGTTTCTGATGGGGAAGAAGAATGGGGAAAGCTGTCACCACAGAGGTTGAGAACAAGAGTTTTCCTTCCTTTAACCAACTGGCTCTTTAAAAATCCCAAAGACTTTGTTGTTGGATCCCCCATGCTTAGAGAATGGGTCGAGAACGCTCAACCAGAACACGCAGACTTCAACAGCACTGTCTTTGGATAAGAAGCCAACACTCTTTGAACATCTCCCCGGCCTGCAGCACCTTTACCTGACAAAAACACTGTGACGTGCTTGGCCTTGTTTTTCTTCACAAAGTCCCACAGCGACTGGGTGCAGCTCTGACCGGCCGGCCACGGCACGTTTCCTAGTTCAAGAAAGGAAATGTCAAGGACGGCTTGGACGTGATGTGCCCACAAGGGCCAACCTATGCCACCCTCCCTGAGATCACCACGCAACACAGAGACTGCCCTGCCAAAGGCAAACAGAGTACGCCTAAAGGGTCACACACGGCGTTCACTCCCCTCAGAGAACTCTTGTTTAAGGGCAAAAAAGAAAGTATGCAGTCCACAGACTGATGAAAAGCATCTACTGAGGAAGGATTAAGAGAAGTATCTAGAGCACAAAAATACAGCCATATTCTTCTATAGTAAGTTCCTAAGAATAAAGCTGGTCAAAACCTGAAACTATTTCATGATTCCTCCAGTGCTACTTTATAAAGCACAAAACACCTGGGAGGAGCCATCAGATCCTTTATAACTGGACCCTGCACTTCCTGCCCACAAAGGTTTTGATTTCAGAGGGGGAAAAGGTAATTTCAGGCAATCAGTGTAAGGCAAGCTCTCTCACCCTCGGCTCCTTGGCCATTCCTTTCAGGGTGTGTCCCGATTCACAGGTGTCTTCGCTGGGGATGGATCAGTAATGAGTGTCTCTTTCCATCCATTCCCTTCCACAAGCTAATTCCTTCAAATAACTGCTCTTAGTGTGTCCCCAATATTCCTAACTCCCCCACTGATGCCTCTCTGCTTATCTGTTGCCTAACATTCTTTTCATGTTATAGCTCCACTGAAATCTCTGAGATGGATACATTAATGACAGCATTATAATTACTTATTATCAAATGGCTACAGTCAAGCACTAAGCCTTCTATCCAATGACTTTTAGGTTTAAAATGCTGCTCTCCAGCAGGGACACTGAACGATAGGAAATAAGCTGTCAACTAAGTCTATCTGGTGATGAACAGCAATTACCAGCTGCATGAAGGCTGACCGAGGGCCACTTCCTTCAGAAACACTGTCGTCCTGACTTCCTGTAGCAGATCCCTGGGCAGAGCCACTCTAAGTAATGCTCTGTGAACAGGATATGTCCCTTAGAACACTTATCACTTATTTCCTTAATGCAATAATTTCATCTATAAAAATAATTCTGTTATTATTTTAATCATCTTGCCAAAGACTCATAAATTTAGGTCATCAAATGATGTTTTCTAAAAACTTGTGGCTATGTATGTCCCGGAGAGTGAATTAGCATACGTGAGTGAACAGAACACAACACCTTCTCCCAGAGTGAGCTGGAGAAATCCGCCCTTCCCTTGACTATTCTTTTCCAACACTGACAATTATCAACTAAGTATGATTTGAACCCTGCTTTGCTTATTAATTATGTGACCTCAAGCCAGCCCTCTAATACTTAGTTAACTATACAGTCAGGGAATTTTTAAAGCACCCTGCACAGTTTCTGCAAAACATGCATCCCATGAACAACAGTTCTCTGGTCCAAGACAGAAGGAACCATCTGGAGGTAACTAACATCTAGTATGTACAGAGCACCTACTGTGCTCGGCAGAAGGAAAATCTTATCTTCCTAAGTGCTTTGGAGTCTATTTACCAAGGAGAAATAACTGGCCCATCTCATGTGGGAGCTGAGATTACATCTTCATTTCAGGAGTCCCTCCAACTACAGTAAGAAACTTGTCCTAGAGGTAAGGTAGTACCCTGCAGCAACCCACCCCTGGCCCCAACAGCTGGCTTCAGAATTTGTGCATTACCAAGTGGCTGCAATGTGGTTAGTTTCTTGCATTTTGCTAGAAGGCAAGGATAATCATAATGCCTCATCAAAGGCTTTCATGTTCTTCACCCTCTAGTATTCTTTGAGGCCTAATGGTATTTTTATATTAATAGACATCATAGAAGAGCTACACTGTGAGTAGTCAAGGTTTTCAGCACTGGCAGCTGTCACAGTGAGCCACGAATGTGCTTAACTGAGGAACTGAGTCTCAGGTTATTCAGCCCACAAACATCAATCAACCTGCAAATTTAACTTTCTCTGCACAGTAGCCAGGCTGATACCTAGTGTGATGGATCGCACGCTGCTTGCACCGAGGCCAATGTTGGAGTCAGTGGTGTTATTAAATGTCACGTCTTCTAGACTGCACCATCCATCAGAAGAGATGGCCTGGAAATGATTTGTCAGCGCTTGACTCACTGCTTTTGAGAAATCATCCCATGATGTCTGTTTGTGGATATTTAAAGCACATATTGTGTTTTCACATTCAAAGTCGTCACAATCATAGTTGCCTGGTTCCATCTCTCCCACAGAAAGCCTTAAGTGTATTTTAAGAGCATCTGTTTAAAGAATAAAGGAATAAGTTAGTTAAAAAAAATGCTGGTAGGAAAAAAACCAGCAAAGCAATAGATATTGAGCATTTAAAAATAAACCAAAGGATAGATTTCTTATTTCTTCCAGTTTTTTTTTTTTATTTTTTATTTTTTTTTTTGGTGGCACCGGGGATTAAACTCTGGCCTCCTCCAGTAATATTAAATCAAACATTCATATGCTAAATTTTGGCCCCCTAGTCTCTACAAGCTGTTTTTATGAGCATTTTCTTTGGATTTTTTGACCTTTTCCATTTTCATTGACTCTTTCCCTCAGTACAAGCTTGAGGTACTTTGAAAAAAAAGTATCTGAGAACGAGCCCTCCCCTGACCCTGAATTCTCGGTGTGCTTCTTGCCTTTACAGACAGTGTCATGAACAAGTCGAGTGATACTTATGTATTTCTGAAGGCTCAAGATAACAGCTTGTGCATCATACAGACCTTGGCCTGAGCCTTGGGGTTAACCATCTCCCAGCTGTATTCTCTGGTTAACTGCCTTGATCTCGTTAAATCTCAGTTTCTTCCACAGAGAGATTGTATATTGAGTTACACAATGCATATTATTTAATGAACTTGCTGCTTGTAAAAAATTCAAAGCATTCTTTGTTACATGGCAAGTACTAGCAAGTACTTCATAAGTGATAAATGCTACACCAGGATCTTTATAAACGATCTTTTTGTGACCCCAAGTGACCCAGGCCCCACTGTGTAGGTGGCACCTTCATGTGCACTTTTATTGTCATGAACTGAATTAAGTGTTTGCTAATAGTCATTTGTGTTTGTTCTCAAATCTTCTAACTCATTACTGTATTACAGGATTTAATAATTTATAAACTGATGAATATGACTATTAAGGAAACTAAATTCAGTGCTTTAGAGAAACAATGGAATTGCTGAAAAGTGTTATCTAATGTGGCATAAAGGAGACAATGACGAAGAGAAAAATTTAATAATTTCTGGACATCGTCTGTATCACAAATGTGCTTCAATATTCAAATAAGCATCCCAGATGGTGGATAAAGACGGTGTTCAGACAAGAATACAGAGAACCTCACATCAGCAGAAATATTTTAAAGTGAAAACTAAAAATTGGTGAAGCAATTACTTTGTACGTTTTAATATTAAAACATTAATCTTGGCCCAGAGATTTAGCTCAGTGGTTCTGGCGCCTGCCTAGCAAGTGCAAGGTCCCTGGTTCAATCCCAGTAACCACATACAATGATAAAATATTGGGCATGGTGACTTACGTCCACCAGCAATCAGTACCACACCCCACAATGCTGGGCATGGCACCTGTAATCCCAGCACTTGGAAGGCAGAGGCAGGAGGATTGCTGAGTTCGAGGCTTGCCTGGGCTACACAGTGAGCTGAGGGCCAGCCTGAACTCCAAAGCAAGACCCTGCCTCAAAACAAAAACAAAAACAAAAACATTAATCTTAGTACTTGGGAGGCTGAGGCAGGAGCCTGGACTACATAGCCAGATCCTGTCTCAAACAAACAAATCATTTTTGAACGTTTTCTTAAACTTGTTTTCCTATGAACTGATAAGCTACTGTATTATTTTATTTTCCAACTGTCAGTTATCTTACTCTTTCAACAGTGTTGCACATAAATGATCCCTCGGTGCCCTTTGATGGACTCCTGCTGGGTGCCTCTGACCTTACCATTTGCTCTTTGTTTGCTGGTCCCTCCACTTTACCCAGCCTGTTTAATGACAGAGAGATTCAGAACTCCTTCCTTGTTTTTTCTGCGTTCACTCTTGGTGATCTCATCCAGTCCCATGACTCCTCCTGCACAGACTGCTGACTCTAAATTTACATATCCAGCTCGCTTTTCTCCAGAATTCCTGCTGACTTGACAGACGGCCTCACAGACATCAAGTGCATTTAACTGAAGCTGAACTCCTGCTCTTTATCAGCAAAACCTGCCCTTCCCACCGCGTGCCCCTTGTAGGGATGGCAACTTCACCCCACCGGCGGCTCGGGCTGAACACTTCAGAATGATCTGTGAATTTCTTCTTGCAAACTCCACATTCAATCCATTACGACGATCTGCAACTTCCTGTCGCACACCTCAGCACCTAAGTCCCGCCCCCTCACATCTGAAATAACCCTGGACTCGCTCCCCATCACTGTCTCTCAGCAGTGCAAGTCACATTCCAAATGATGCTCCTGGTTCGAATGCACAGTCTGTTCTTAGCAAGGCTGCTGGTGAGAACTAAAATATACACCAGACAGCTGTCACTATGGCTGCGCAAGTCCTTACAATGACCTATGAAGTCCAACAGAATCGCCTCCAATCCACCCTGCGCCTTGTCTGACCTACTTTCCTACTCCCTGCCCTCACTCCTTGCAACCCTGCCATCCTGTCCTTCTTGAAGTTTCTTCAGATGCATCAGATACCTCCAGCCTTAGGGCTTGTGTCCACTCGACGTCCTGGCTGGAAAGTGTTCCCTGACATGTGTGCACAGCCATTCCAAGCTCCTTCGACCCTCGGTTAATTGTCTCACCCATTCCTTGGGGGTCACTTAAATCACATCTGCAAAATTCTCAGGCCCAGCTAAAGTCAGATTACATCATTTTTTTTTTCTTGGTTCTCTTTCTATTTTTTTCTCTTTTTAAACTATTTTTTCCTCTATTTTGTCCTTACAGTTGGTGTTTGTCTGGGGCTCATCTTTAAGTCCTTTCGTTCATCAGCCTACACATTACCGCTGTAGAACAGCACACCTAGGACTTGAGGATACCTTTGACTGCCTCTTCCAGCCCTGGTCGCACCTGGCTTGTTCAGGGCCCTGTTCCCTCCTGCTCTGCACCAGCCATGATTTACCCGCACACACACTTTCTGGCTTCCTACATCAAGGCATTATTATTTCCCCATCACCAGTCTGTCATTTCTATACTTCTATTCATTTAACTGTCCTTCAGTTTTCAGACTATTAAATCCAGACCTCCCCGCTGGACACAGCAGGAACACACAGCTTCTTGTGAACAGACACTACACTTTGTCTCCATGCTTAGCTTCCTTGCCGTGGGTTAGCGCTAGCGTGGCCCCAAATCCTTCTGTGCTCGAGGCGGGGCTCTCTGAGGCTGACTAGATGGTGGGGTGCTATGCTCAGCAGTGGCTTAAGCCTCATGGGAGGTGGGCCCGGGGCTGAAGAGGCAGGTCCGCAGGCGTGACCCGGGAGGGGCCTCTCCCTCCAGGACTCCTCCTCTCTCCCTCTGCCTCCAGGCTTCCGGGCCTAGCAGCCTTTCCTCTGCCAGGCCCTCTGGCACCCTGGGAGCCAGCCAACCTTGGACCGCAAGGCCGAGTCAAGATAAAGTTCTCCGGATTTCAGGTGTGAGGCTCAGGTGCCTTGGCTTGCAATTGAGACATTCAGCCTTTTCCCTGCGTTTCAGACAGGAGCACGTACCAAAGACTCCAGGGCGCCGAGCTCTCTGAAGCCTCCAAATATGCTGTTGATTCCAGAAGGACTATTTTTGGCCTAACTTCCTGAATTTCCCTTTAGCCCTTCACTGGGAATCTTTCACTTCCTTCCCCAGACGTGTTTTCACACTTTACCTCATTCAGAGGCTCTCACAGTAACTACACACTCGGAGTTGCGGTTTTTTAAATTTCACATGGATAGTTTTAGATCGTGTATCTTTTCATAACTTCTTCGCTCAACATTTTAATATACCCACGGTGATTTATACAGATATAATTTTTAACTTCCAATTGTGGGTTTTCTATTATTTATTTCCCAATCAATTTCCAATAGTTAGAAAGCTTTTAATTTTCTCTTGATACACACGAGTTTCAAGAAACATCTCTCTCTCTCCTGCTATGTATGTGCTATGTTCATTCAGCTTACGTTCTGAGCAAAGAGAGAAAATGTTTGAACAAATGATAAATAGGCTTCTTTGTGCTTCTCCGACAGTCTGTTCTTCTATCCTTATTCTCTACATTTCATTCGTGTTCGTGGCTTCTACCAGCTGCCCTATGGAAGTGCTCCCCTCTCTAAATGCACAACCTACCACACTTCCTTCTTTTGGATTGTCAAGAACTGTAAACCTTAGAGACATTAAGAATTACTCTTTCACTAGAAAGTATCTGAGTAATTATCACCTCCTACGAAGAGTTGTGAAAACTGAGACCAGGGCTATTCAGTACTTTGCCTCTGGTTACACAAACCTCAAAGCGGGGTCATGGGTTGCAGAACTCTGGTGAAGTTGGTATCCAACCTCGGACACTCAGTTATAACTTCTTAAAGCTTAACCTGTTTTCACTCTCTTCACGATTCATTCGGCCCCCGCAGAACGAACTGTATGATTACAAACACCACTTGCGCTGTACGGACCGTTAAGGGTCCGATTAGCTTTTCTGTGTCGATCATATCAAACCAAAATTAGTGAAAGGAGCCTTAAGCTGCTTGTAATTCCCTTGCTCTGTCCTGACCTTCCTATCACCCAGCTGTAACCACACCTCTTCTTAACATCCAATATATATTTGTGTCAAAGTTATCAAACCTAGCTTAAGATTTAATAAAAATAGTTTAAGTAAATGACAGCAAATTCTTTATTGGACTGAAATAAATTTTGAAATATTTCGAGATTTCAAGAGAATTTCACTGATTTTTTAAGTCTGTATTCAGTTATTTTATAGTTTGTAGATATCATTTCTTAGCATATGCAAGTTTTCTTCATAAGACAAAAAAACAACAGATCTATGTATAAAATTAAAGGTGAAAATAGTACTTTAAGACAGATGTTTCTAAGTATTCCTCATATAAGTATAAAACAGCACAAATGCTAGTATTTTTGTCAGAATTACGCATTTAAGTTTACTTACATTCTGACCCAGCAATCCACTTCTGGGAATTTATCCCAAAAATGAATCTGCCTGGTTCAAAAGGAATTATCATCAAATTTATCACTGCAATCTTGTTTTTGTGCAAAAGGTTGAAAGTAATCTTCCCAGGTATAGATTCTAAGTACATTATGGTACATGTACAGAATGGAGCACTAAATCCCTGCCAAAAACATGAGATTAGATGGGAGAGCTGTTTATGTATTGATGTGGTAACATTGCTAGATTCTAAAATGTAAGACAGTGTTTACAGAGAGATATTAAACTATATTTTGTGTTATAAAGGAAGAAAGCTAACAATTCACATTCGTGTATTCTTGTACTGATATTACATAAAGGAACACCTGAAGGATAAATGAGAAACTAAGAAAAGCAGAAGTATAGGGTGAGTAGACACAGGGCAGAAGCAGGACTTCTCCATGAATAACTTTTTATTTTTATTTTTTTGAACCATGTGTATATGTCATAAATGTTTTAATTAGAGAGGCAGAGGGAGGGAGGGAACTCAAAACATAAAATGAGAACCTCAGAATTCAAGCTTTCTGTACCTTCTAGGAAAAAAGAGACAATATTTTAAGTTAAAATTCTACTCATCCTAACGTTGGCTTACTGAAACAGCTGGCTGAATAGAGTGTGTGATAATGTTGCTATTCATAGTGTTTTGTATGACCTAGCACTCCTTATTCACAAACCCCCAAGTGAAGTTTGTATTCAATGTGCTGAGAAGCATGTGCTTCTAGAGCTGGAAGGGACGGATCCAAGAGCTCGTCAGTCATCTGCAGACTCAGCAAGGCAAGCAGGTGTGGAGGACACCCAGTCGCCTGGCTCCTGAGACCGGCGGATGCAGAACAAATACACAGCGAGGATTTCTCACATCCCGGCCATCTCAGGTCTAGAAAGACTGTGTGAGTGAGAAGAAAAAAACACATGCTGGTTTAGGTTGCTTTCCTAGGCCAGTCAGTTAGTATTATCTGAACAGCAAATAGTTCTACAGTCAGTCTACATTTCTGGAAAAGAAACAAATACCACCTTGTAATCAAGAAAGTGATACTGTAACAGCAAGGGATCGAAAGGAGCTACGAGGATAAGGAAAGTGTGCTGGGCTGCGGTGCTTCCCGTTTCCCCGGAGGCCCCGGACACACAGAGGAAGGGGCAGCAGACAGTTCTGCCTGTCAACTCACTCAGATTCTCCAGCAAATGCTTGCAGTCGTCGGTGGCCACATCGTGCACGGTCCGATTGCACCTGTCCCTCTTCTCCGGCTCGAGCCCTCCGTGCTGACACAAGATTTCCAGGCAGTTCTGTAAAGACAAGAGCTCTGTTACCTGCAAGTCCAAATGAATAAACTCCATTACAAAACTCAAGCAAAATCCACTTGCCTGAGGCAAGCCGATCCAAAATTCACAGCTGGAGCCTGGCAGAGTGGCACTGGAATCCTAGTACCTTGAAAGGCTGAGGCAGGAGGTCAGAACTTTGATCCTGGCCAAGGGAACTTAACTGAGTGAGATCCTACCTTAGAATAAAAAATAAGCAAAGGCTATGGGTGTAGCTCAGTGTGAAGGCTCTGAGTTCAAACTAGTACCAGAAAAAAAAAAAATCACAGTTAGAAATCTTATTTCAGTTCCAGGAACTCAAACATACAGATTGATCTCAGATTAATCTAAATAATGTCTAGACTTCACAGTACAAAATACTGCATTTATGTCCTTCTCAGTTTTCTGGACTCAGGCTCAGACCCAGGCCCAGGACATCCTAAGTGCTTTATCGTCCAGCTCCACCCACCCTGACACACAGTACTTCACTGAACTGTGAATCATTCTTCACAGGGAAGGCTCTCAAGAAAAAAGAAAGAAAAAGAATAGTTTACTCATCACAGGGCTTGCAGAGGGAAATTAAAAACAAAATTGTCTTCAGCAGACAGTATCCTTTTACGGTGATTTGGCAATACAATGAAAAAAGAAAAAAAAACTCATGCTACAACTGGAGACTGCGTGCTGCCTTCTGAACTACAAAATGCCTTTCTGGTAGCGCAGGACTCTAACAACTCTGTCCAGCAGGCCTCAAAAACACATTTATATTTAACATCTTATGCTGCCCTATTTTTTTTCTTTTGATACAAACACCATGTCAGTTGAGTTTTTTAAAGGCCTCTGACCTCTATAATCTTTCAAATACAATGTGAAAAACAACAAATACGGTGTTTTTTTTGGCTTTTTGGAGACAGGGTCTTGCTTTGTAGTTCAGGCTGGCCCTGAGCTCACTATGGTGCCCAGGCAAGCCACCGCGAACTCAGCAATCCTCCTGTCTCTGCCTCCCGAGTGTTGGGATTACAGGTGTGAGCCACCACGCCTGGCACTGTGGTATGCGGCGTTGATTGTTGGTGGGTGTGTCTCCACGCCCAGCATTATATGTGGTTACTGGGGATCGAACTCAGGTCCTTGAGCTTGCGAGGCAGGCGCTGGAACCACTGAGCTAACCCTCCAGCCCAAATATGGTTATTTTTATCAGGTTATTTACCAAGGTACTGTGTCATACTCACTTTTACCCCTTCATAGTTTATATACTTATTTCCCATAAGGATTAGAAAAATATAAATTGGCCAGAAACAATGAAAATAAACTGACGCCCAAAACAAGCAATGTGCTTCCTGTCCTTGCCCTTCCCCTCATGCATGGCTGCCTCGCACTTCTGACAACACAGTAAACCAGGAAGCACATCGGTCACAGGAGCGCAGCGTGGTGCACGGTTAGGAGCGAACATACGTACGGAAGCAGCGCTATGCCTGCTGTACACCTCATCTCAACCGCAACCCCCCACCATTGGAACCACTGTGACTTCTAATATTGGTGGCTGATTCATCTTATTTTTATCTCAATATAAATGGAATCATATTTCAGGTACATTTTTTTTTTTTTTTGAGACAGGGTCTTGCTTTGTAGTTCGGGCTGGCTCTGAGCTCACTATGTAGTCCAGGCAAGCCTCGAACTCAGCAATCTACCTGTCTCTGCCTCCCGAGTACTGGGATTACAGGCATGAGCCACCACACCCAGCATCAGGTACACTTTTATACTTGCATTTTTCCTTCAACATAATGTCTTTAAGACCTATCCGGCCTTAGCAATAATCATAGTTTGTCTTGTCTTTTAAAAATTATTACTGTGTGCTGTCAGACATGGTGGTACATGCCTATATTCCCAGCTACTCAGGAGACTAGGAGGAATGACAGTTAAAGGCTAGACCAGGAGGAATGAAAGTTAAAGGCTAGCCCAGGACTTAGCAAGACACTGTCTTAATGTAAGAAATAAAAAGGACTGAGAACATAACTCAGTGCTAAGCCTAGAGTTTAATCCACATTACCATGAAAAAAGTTACCGTTTAGTAAGTATTCCACCGAGTAAATATACCACAATTTACTTCTCCATTCACGTGGCGATGGACATCAAGTTCTGCCATGAGCAGCCTATGGCTGTGCAACAACCTGGGGTTTATGTGCTGCCCTGGTGGGTTGGGCACATGTCACATCTCTGCTCTGTGTTAGGAACTACACAGAAGCTTCCGACTGTAGTGGTGTCCAGTGTGGAGTGGTGTCTGCATGCCTATAATCACAGCCCTTGGGACACGGAGGCAGGAGTGGTTCAAGGCTAATGTGGATTACATAGAAAGACCCTGCCAAAGAAAGGAAGGAAGGTAGGAAGAAGGGAAAGAGGGAGAGGAGAAGGATTGAATCAATTCCCACTCCCTGAGACTGTAAAAGCCAAGTACTTCCTATCACCTCCAAAATTTAGTGCTTTTAAATGCAACAGTGGGTTCATAAGAAAGTACAGGAAATCTCGAAGGACCAGAAAGAAAAGCAAGGAGTGAACTAACACAACCGGTTTAGTGAAATCTGAACAGAAGCCTGTGACTGTCGGAGGAGGGGACAGAGACGGTATAGAGAAATGCTCTAGACATGCAGAAATGGCAGAGAAGGTGCTGGGACCAACAGGAGAGAGGGGCTCAGCCAGGGGACCCTCAGCGAAGAGAACCTGCTGAGTGCTGGCCTCTGACCGCCTGGCCCAGCTCAGCCTGGAGGAGCCTGCACAATGTCAGAGTCTGACTTTCATGGGTCTACGGTTCAGGTTGAGGAAATCACTAGGCTGAGTAATTAAATAAAAGGAAAGCCAAACTTGTAAGTACTAGTTCTTATCCAGCTGTTATTACTAATTTTTATAAATCCAGTAAATGGAACAAATAACAGAAACACAGATATTGATTGAGAGATTAACTATAAGAGGTTAATATAGAATGCAATCTGAGAACTAAATTCCGTAAACTTCCAAAATGAGAAAGGAGAAAAAAAAAAACATTATTATGACGCAAGTTAATTCTTGTAGTGAAACAGGGTGAGAGCCAAAGTAGATTTTTACACTACTTCTGCCAATATAAATGGTCATGTCTGTAGCCATTGTAAAGCTTTTGACATTCTTTTGGCTTTAGTTTCCTTAACTATTTCAAATATCTGTATCTCATTGAGCTCTTATGTGGCTAGAATGGAAGCCATAAAGCACTTATATTCCAGGCATGTGCTCTACTGAATTCCAATTATTGATGAGCAACTATGATTATAATCAACCTTATCATCACCAATTAGAAAATAGTCCCAATATTCAGTTAGCTGATGAGCTATTACAACACAACAACTGCAATTAGGCAGAGGATCATTCTAAGCGTGACTTCAAATTACAAGCAGAAATCATAAAAGGTACAACACAAGATGGTAATTCTCCCAAATTAAGATCCTTTGATTTCTGATCTTCAAAGGGGGGTATATCTGAGTCCACTATACTCAGGAAAGACAATGGGCAATAATATAAGCAGTAACTTTCTCTTTAAGGAAGTGCAAAATGCTGCCCATGCCAACAGTGCACATTCCAACATTGCTACATGAATACATTCTATCATGCTGTGTTGGCTCCACGGAGAACACAAAGCAAATGGAAACTCTGACCCCAATGTCACATAACAATGGGCTACAGCAACAATCTGAGCCCATGCTGAGTTTGAGGCACTTCTGACAATCGGCAAGTACAGTCACCTGTTGCCGAACCATAGGGATTTATAACAAAAGATCTGTGGTCAGATGATTCTATGTTGTGAAAACATCATAGGATATCTTTCCACAAGCGAAAAAGGGATTACCATCCTATACTAGTCCATTGATAATCATGTTTTTATGTGATACATGGCTGATTTGGTGCACATTTAATCCTTACAGCAACTTCATGGCACCTTTGTGCCAAGGACTATGTCAAGGCTATACAGGTCATGATGAATAAGGTAATAGCTCTATATATCAAGGAGGAATGCAGTGTCATAAAGTGATAAAAAGGGAAAACATATATTGGAAAGGGGATGTATAGCACGCAAAATTAACATACAAAAACCATTAGCATCCTATACAATGATAACAAACCCAACAGACAAATATTATTGCTTGTATACAGATGTCCCCCACCAGACCTCGTGTGCTCATATGGAGAGGTTCAAAGGTTCCTGGATTAGGATATGTGACAATAGGATTAAGAGTTTGATGCCAGAATTAAGCATGCTCTACTTCAGTTATGGGTGGCCCCACCTAAAAGTTGGGTGCCCTGATGGATATAAAGGAAAAGAAAGAAAACGGTTTATTAATTCAGTGTTTTGGTGTCTTCTGCCCACCATGAACTGTTTCTCTTTTGCGATGCCATTTTGCCATGCCAACCTGCTTTGAAGCCAGTCAACTTTAGATTGAAACTTCTATAAACTGTTAAATAAATATTTCCTCCTTTGAGTGTCTAGTATTTTGTCTCAGCAAGGAGAAAAGCAACTAAGACAACAAAATCACATTCATAATAGCTTCAAAAAAACTATATACCTTGGAATCATTCTAACCAAGGGAGTAAAAGATTTCTGTAATAAAAGTGATAGAACTCTGAAGAAACTGAGGAGGACATTAGAAAATTGAATGGCATCTCTTGTTCTTTGAGGAACTAATATAAAAATAACAATAGTAGCATAAATGACTTACAAATTTAATACAACCCCTATTAAAATGTCAAGAACATTGTTCACAGGACCAGAAAAAATAATCTCAAAATTCATACAGAATTTAAAAGGACCCCAAACTTCACCAAAAAAAAAAAAAAAACACGAAAAAGAGCAAAACTGGTTAAACCATAGTACTGGATTTTAAGTTATAAAGAAACAGAGGAAAAAGAAAAAAAGCAACACGTTACTGGCCAGACCTGCAAAGTCATGAAACAGAACCAAAGACACAGAAACAAACTCACATACTCAAAGCCACCTGGTTTTTGACAAAAGAGCCAAAAACATATATTGGCGAGAAAACAACCTCATTTATAAATGGTGCTGGGAAAACTGTACAGCCATTATCAGAAGACTGAAACTAGATCCCTATATCTCAAAGTGTACTAAAATCAGGTCAAAATAGATTAAAGATCTATATATAAAAACAGAACTTTGAAACTTTTAGAAGATGATGTATAGGAAACACTGGAAGCCATAGGTATAGGCTACTCAGCTCCTGCCTAGAACTCCACCCAATAGCATAGGAAATAATATGAAGAATCAAATGAGAGTATATCAAAAAACTTCTGTAAATTAAAAAGTTCCCCACAGCAAACAAAATAATCACCAGAGTGAAGACAAAGTCTGAAGAATAGGAGAAAATGTTTGCTATCTATTCTTCTGATAGAATAGAATCTATTCTGATTATCTACAATATATATGAAGAACTTAAAAAGGTTAACCTGTCATCCTGGACTCTGCAGGTGATGCAGGAGGATCGCTATAAATCCACTACCCAAATCTTTGTGCTAAGAAAGAACTTCAGAAACTCCTACACTCTTGTTCTCTTTGCAGCCAAAACACAGGGAGGACGAACCAAACACTGGGGCCCCACATGACCTCTGAATACATCTAATCCATGGAAGCTTCCAGGCCCATAGGGTGGCTGTGAGAGTGAGAGGCAGAACCTGACTTCTGTGGCTCCAGGCTGCGATGTATGGTTCAGACCACAATCCCAACACAACACAAGACAGTCCTAAGGCTGGTGGCGAGCAGGCCACTGTTTGTCTATGGGCTCTGGCTAGACGGGATCTGCAGGATGGGGGAAATAAATGTCCCGAAGACGTTTTAAAAAGTAAAGGTAGAAAGGTAGCTGTGGAGACATGAGCTCTTTAAAAACAGGAGGTGGCAGATGAGCAGGGAGCTGAGAAGTTACCCAAGTGACATCAGAGGAGAAGAAAGAAAAAGGAGAAGTACTATGAAAGGCCAAAGAGTTTGCAGGGAATAATAACTGTATTAAACAACCCATTGAGAGTATGAGTGACGTGGAGTCACAGGTTTTGACACCAGATAAGCTCAAGTATCACCTACTCTCTCCCATGGTCGGAAACTCACACAAGCCCACAGATAAAAATATCTCTAGGTGGGGCCGGAGGGTTAGCTCAGTGGTTCCGGTGCCTGCCTCACGAGCGCAAGATCCTGAGTTTGATCCCCGGTAACCACATATAATGCTGGGCGTGGAGACTCACGCCCACCAACAATCAACACCGCATACCACAGTGCTGGACGTGGTGGCTCACGCCTGTCATCCCAGCACTCGGGAGGCAGAGACAAGAGGATTGCTGAGTTCGCGGCGGCTTCCCTGGGCTCCATAGTGAGCTCAGGGCCAGCCTGAACTACAAAGCGAGACCCTGTCTCAAAAAAAAAAAAAAAAAAAAAAATCTCTAGGTTTCTGTGCTTCGTCCAATGGCAGAGATACTCAAATTCAGAAAACCTCCTTAACACTTTCTGTTTCAAGACTTTAAGGCGTCCAAAATCTCATGTCAAAGCAGAGTTTTATAAACTCTTTAACTTTTCACACAAAGTGATTAAAACAAAAGCATATCCATAGGTCAGCATTCCTTGGGGAGTGGTCAGAGACCAGCTTGAGTGAGAGGTGCCCCCTACTATCGAACAGTAGACAGTGATTTACCCAAGATCTTAGCCACTGGAAAAAGATCAAGGATTAAAATGGAACAAGCACTGATCTGACATTCTGATAATACATAAACTGGTGAGAAATTAGTTTCACCATTTTGCAACACTTGATTTCTTTGTAACACTAAGGGCTTGGACTGGATGCGTCACAACTGTTTGAATTTGGAAATCCTGCAATTCTTTTGTGGAATCTAGGTGGAAAATAAAGGCTGCATCTTGGGTAAAGATGTTACACCAACCATGAGTGGAGACATGCTACTGCAGAAACAAACAATACATTTAAAGCCCTACTTGTGATCAGTGTAGAATCTTTCTACCAACACATGAATTCATAATTTTAATTTATTTATTCAGAAAACTGGGCCTAGTAACTCAGCCAGAATAGAAACATTTTTTAAAGAAATGATACAAATATATATTTTACTTTTGACCAGGAAGGAAGAACGGATGTAAGGATAATCACCAGGCAACCCAGCTTCATTCCCTGTTCTACCTCTTAAACCCTTTGGGCTTAAATGACTCAATCCTAAAATGAAGAGCATAGATAGAGGATCAAATTTGCACTTCAGGGCTAAAGGAAAGGTTTTATTTTAATAGATTAGCAGTATATGAATGTGTCAATCACTTTGTAAAGTCTCGTGTCAAAAATTCATCATACACTTGTTAAAGTAAAATAATACAAGAGAGTCATTATACTAGTTTCCCGTTGCCAGGACAGGATACTTAACATTTGCCATTTAAATGACAGGTTTAATTTGACTAGTGGTTTTAGCAAATTTAGCCCAAGGTCAGCTAGCATCATGGCAGAAAGGTGTGGCACAGCAAATATACTTAGCTCAGAACAGCCTGGGGACAGGGCAGGTGACCAGTGGAGGAAGGAAGTGGGACTAGATTTAGTGCCCAAACTCAGCCTCCATCACACGTGTACACAGACACACCCAGAAATGTGCTCCACCAATGCCCTAGGCAGCTTCCAATCAAATCCACACAATCAAGTTTAATCATCACTTCCCACCCCTTGTTGACTTTCCCAAGTATCTCTCTTTAAATTATATTAAATCCAAAACATAAGTACTTAAGTCTGCCTAACATGATACAACTATTTGTACACAACTGAAAACATCCAAAAATAAATTTCTTTCCCAAAGGCTCAACAGTTTCAGCACTGTTCAAAAATCAAAGATCAAGTCTCCTCTGATATTGAAGGAAAACTCATAGCCATGAATCTCTGTAAAAAATAACAAACAAGTTATATAATCCTGTTGTACAATGGAATAGAGAAAATGTTTCTATTCCAAAAAGGAGGCATAGAGTAGTGGTGGTAAATCTATGACACAAGTGCTACAGCTGGCTGTTTATACCACTGAAAGCCCTAAAAGGTTCACCATCACCGGCATATGGTTATTTAAAAAAACAAAACAAAACAAACAAAAAAACTAGCCTAGAGCAAGATCAAAACATAGCAGAGCAACAACTAAGTCCTATTGGTTCCATATCCAAGATCTAGGATACATGGTGATTAAAATGTGTGTTCCAAAAGGCTTCAGTGGCCCTCAACTATGGCCTTGGTCTTAAAACCTCTTTGGCTGACTCTATTCACGGTCTCATAGAAGAAGGGCTCAGTGAGGAATGCTACTCATTACATGAAAGCCAGGAAACAGAGAAGAAAGAAGCTAAAGAGGAAGATATACTCCCCAAAGGGAGTCACCCCTCAGTGACATGATTCTCCTAACCAGCATGACCTCTGAACCTATAAGATTTTGGGGTGATGCTCTAGGTCTAAACCATAACAGCTTCTTTCAGTCAAAATAAGTTTTCAGATTGTTATACTGTGACTTTTACACCCAATTATCACTATAAATCTAGCTTAAAACCACCAGGATTACCCATGCTACAACCTAAATGCTGGGCTGCTTTGGAATTTCACCTGCCAGATCAGTAAGTCCACTGCCCTTAGTCTCCCACAAAATCTCAAGACATAACACAGCACAGACAAATTTTCTGTCAGAGAATACCACACATGACATCTAGTTCAATTGCTAGTACAGTCTCTTCTCTATTTCCAATTGAAACTTCCTGAGGCTGGCATGTATTATCCACATTCCTATCAGTATTCTGGTCTTCTGAACTCCAGACAGAATCACCCATCAGGCTCTGCTTCTACCATTTTAAATTCCCCCTACAAACCAGTTCCAAAGGCTTGTAAGTAACATGATCAGGGACAAAGTTATGCCCTCACTCCAAGTATAAAATTTATTAGTTTTTCATTCCTGGGACATAATACCCCCCACTCACAATTGAAAAGAGGCAAGGTTTAATTTGCCTCATGGATTCAGAGACTCAGTCTACAGTCACCGGACTCCAAAGAGAAACACCATGCTAGAAGGACATGACAGAGCAAAGATGTTCCATTCATGGTGGCTGGGAACCTGAGTAAAGGAGAAATCCATAGAAAAAGAGGCAAGGGACCAGATAAAGTACTCAGAGTCATGCTTCCATGACCCACACAGACACACATAAAAGCATGTTCTACCAATCTCCTGGATGGCTTCCGAATTTAACCATGCCAGACATATTCTATGAGATGGAGAAGACATTCTTTCCTTTACTCAACAGGGACAGAGCAACTACTCCTTACTAGCACCTGGGAATCAGAAAAGATACAATTTTTGTTTATCAAAACCCTAGTGCTAATGAAGAATTTATAATGGCGTTATAAAGAAGGAGCACAGCAGAAACAACATAATTGCCTTCCACTAGAGGTTAATTTTCAAGGGGGGTTGGTTGCTTTTTCTCTCAGTGCCTACCAAGACAGCTTCAGTAGCTCAGAATACGAAAGATTAAGGATGCTCAGCTTTTGTCCTGTCTTTTGTCTCAGTGGAAGCACAACCCACTTGACTGGGAATATCTTTTGTGGGGTGGCTTTAGGTGGCAAACTACCCCCTCCTTGCCCTTCTCCACCATCAAATGAAACAGTTTTAGAATAACTGTTCATTTTTAAGTTTAATCTATTCATATTTCTCACTTTTTGTTTTCCCAAACGCTACTGCATTCCATTTAAATCACTAAACATACATATCAAGTGTTCAAAATCTTTTTATCTTTACTGTTCAAGGGTGAAGTGGAAAAACAGCTAACAAGCACGTATTTTTCTCACTTTTTAAAAGGCACTGTTCAAAATAAACAGGTTTTCCAATAGATAATAAGAGGAAGTTACTCAAGCAGATGTTCCAAATACACATCTCTAGGTATTCCATTTGGAATGAACAAATCAAAGCATTTATATTTAGCACACCTCAAAGCCACATTCTATCTTTTTCATTGCAGGGTTGCATTTTCCTTTCTCTAGAACATAATGACTACCTCTCCAGGCAGGTACAGGGCCAATGAACTACATGCCTGGCTTATTGTTACCTTTCCATTTGGCTCCTTCGTCTTCCCAATCAATTCTGTCCTAAATCCTTGAATACTCCTAGACTCTAATGTCCTTCGTTAGTTCCACTGTTCTCATCATCATCCACCATTTTAGTCTCTTTCTCTGCTGCCAGTTTGTTCATAATCCAAAATGTTATTGGTAAGTGAATGAATTTAAACTACATGGCTGGCTTATTTTGCTCCTTTGTCTACCTTTCTAGACAAAGGTAAATGGTAAAGTAAGACCACTATACTTTCACTGGTAAATTATGACCACAATTTTTAATGTCACTGAAGGCCCCATGCCTACAATTCAATTTGCAGACTAATTTTATTGCTCACCACTCTTCACTCATGAAGGCTCCATAATGGAAATGGTGGCACTGACCACCTACTCTGTGTCTCCATTTTTGCTTTCTCTCCACCTGCACTACTCTCCTTTTCCAGTGTATGTGGTAAATTTAACCCAGTAGGCAAAGCCCAAAATAATTCCCATGTCCTCTGGAATGAGTCACAGCTAAGCCTAACATTTTTGCTATAGCTCTTTGAAACGTGTGTGGTCTTTTTTACAATCACTGCATTCTTTTGCTGTTCCAACAGCATGTACATTACCCTGTGTTCATTTATGTGTTTCTCCTGCCCTGTACTTGAAATATGCACAATTGCCACTGGACTACAAAGTATCTAATGGCAAAAATCATTCCTGTGAATGTTGGTGTGACAATGCTTCACTCAGGAATCTCCTAATAGCTTATTACTGCTAAGTCTATTACTGCCAAAGTGGTTTAAATAGAAAAAGCACAAGGACTCCTACACCACGCTATTTCTTTAATGATCTAGACCTTTTTGAACTCCATCTGATGAGTGAAACCCAGAGGCCCCTCTTCTGTGTAAGGCAGGCAGCGCAGGCAGCAAGTGTGATGGCTGAGAGCACAGAGCACAATCAAGAGCTCTGTATAACAGGGACTGACTCTGGCCCTACACTGAGTAGTGCAATGAACAACTCAGTGGACTAAATATCAATATATTCCTATTATTACTGAGGCAAATGTTTGAAATTATTCCGTTTATTTATTAGTCTGCAAATTGAATTATTCTGTATTAACACACTCCAAATACAGTGGTGCCTCCGTTCACGAATGCTTTTGTTTATAAATAACTTGATTCACAAACAAAAGTATTACACAGAATTCTCTGTTTACAAACTAAGTAGGGTGACAAATATGATCTGAGCCATCTTTCCTGCAGAGACACAAACATGGTCAACTTTTCTAACATTGTGCAACAAATTAAGTTTGTGTTTCATTGTACGATGATTTTTTTTAAAGTAAGACATCTTATAACCTTGGTCATAAGTAGGTGCTGCCCAGGAAAAATGTTCATTGGTATCAGTAGTTCATAACCTTCTGTAATACCATCAAATCATCCTCCAATTATTCAATTCAAATAATTCAATCAGTAGCTAAAAGCATTGGGGCCCATTAAATTACAACTACATGATGAGGCCACTCCCATCACACACACCTTGAAGCCTTTCGAGGCAGCAATGTGGGCCGCGGTCCAGCCCTCTCTGTCAGCATGGTTTATGAGGTCTGCAGGAAGGACGGGCTTGGGTGTGTCCATGGTCTCTGTGGCTCCGTCCGAGGCACAGAAGGCAGGCTCGGGCTCCTCCTCACTCTGAGGGTTTCCATGAACTGGTCCTCTGTGGAACATAAGAAGCTTCAGGCTTTCCACGTGACCAGTGTCCACAGCCGCGTGAACTGGGGTCCAGCCATCCTGAAAAGAAATGACGGGGGGAAGGGTTGGTGGCAACATTAATGTGACAAGTGTTATGTGAGGTCAGTCCACTTCTAAACTTCTCGGGCGCGGACCACCAAGCTGGGGAAGCAGGGTGCCCCATCCCGACCACTGCTAACAAGTCAAGTGTCCTCAGCTCTTCCGGCCACGTTTTCCATTGCTGTGATTCGTGCCGGCTGTTTTGTGATCGTTTCCACCTACTGATTAATCACCTGGAGTGCGGAGATGCTGCCCAGGCCCATAACTAGGATTACATACGATAACCCATAATCTCAATCTAATATTATAAAAAGGAATGAACTTCATGAAGTTTTTATAACTACAAGAATAATGTTAGTAGTAATGTACTAGAGAATGCTGCTATAAACCAGTTTTACTGAGAAGCAATGGCCTCACTTAATGATTTTTAAAATTTTATGCCAACCATTCCAGAAGGAAAGATTCCAGATAATAGAGAAGATGTCTATTCCCAAGCCAAAACTTTGACAAAACCAGAAGAATTTCACTGGATACCTATGAATCCACGGAGTGTTCTGTGATTACAGGGGAATACTGATTATGACAAACTTAGAAAATGTTCCAACTAAAACTACTGGGTACATGTTTCTCCTCTAAAGCCTCCCCGTCACTCACTTGGCGAGCTGTCAAGAGACTGCTCTGTCCCAGGACTCTGGTTCTTTAGGCTTGGTCCCCAGCCCAGCAGCATTAGCGTCCTCTGAGCATCTGTGAGATGCACAGATACTTCCGGCTCATCCAGGATCTGCTGAATCAGAAACCTGAGGGGTGGTCGTGAGGTCTCTCATTCCTGCTAGGTGATTAGGGTGTGCACAAGAGTAACAAGCAGTGCCCTAGAGAAAACCTTGGTTCTACCTAGAGTCCCTTTTATACTCAAATGGGTCTGTGTACTCACAGGCACCCATCTTCCTTTGTGCTAAAACTATCTTATGAAAGAGCTAACTTTCAGTTTGGCTTTATTTTCTAGCTTTTGATTCTCTTTGATATAGTTTTCCAGATTGTACTTCCCACTGTTATCTGAAGCGTATTTCAGTGAGTTACAATACTTTTTTCCCTTCAAATAAAGGGGTAGAAGAGAGAGAAATGGAACAATAAATAGATGTGACTTTTATTTATGCTAGGTCCTGCTCATTTGCTATTGTTTAATGTTGATGATCTTGTGTTTTTTATCTCATGCTACATCTCCTGCCAAGACAAGACCATAGCTGCACAGCAACTAGAATGTAGTCGAGAAAACCAGTGTGGGTGACCCACACTGCTTGGGTAGCAGCCTTATGTAACCCCTCTGAAGAGTATAAGTCTGTTTGACAGACCCTAATTTACATTACAATGGCATTTGTAGAACATTTCCAGAAAATAGTTTCAATATTCCATTCTTGTCTGATGCTTTCTCATTAAAAAGCAGAAGACATAATTATGCCCTTAAATTTTGTATCCATTATACTGGTTATTTCTGTGCTTCTAGAGATTTTGTTCAGCTCAACAATAACCAGCTTATGAACAAGGACCTCTATGTTCTCTTACAGAATGTGATTTAATAGTTTGTGATGATGTGTTTTTAATTCAGCTCAATATAAAACTAATTTATTTTTCATTCATAAGTAAGGTTTTATAATAAATACTAACACGACTTTCTAATAAAATATATAACAAAGCAATGAAAAACTAACTTTTCAAATTTTTTTTAACAGAATTCTGATTTTTGCTTTTAAAAACTTGGTAAGATTTAATGGAAAGGTTTATACTTGGATAACTGTGTCCTATTTTTATCTTTACCTGTTCTTATTGGGCTAACTTCTTAAGACAGTCAGTGCACTAAGATCATTACAGCAGTACCTTGGCTCAAGAACTTAATCCTTTCCACAATTCTGGTTGTAAATTGAACCGGTTGTGAACCAGATCATATTTCCCCACAAGGTCAACACTGAACCTAGCTACCGAATTTGATTAGTCCATGAACTCAGGAAAGAATTATGGAAGAATTCAGTTCGTGAGCCAAGGTACCAACATATTTGTTGAATGAATAAAAACTTCCACTTCCACTGCTTTCCCTAATTCTTTTTTTTTTTTTTTTTTTTGCTTTTTGAGACAGGGTCTCGCTTTGTAGTTCAGGTTGGCCCTGAGCTCACTATGGTGCCCGGGCAAGCCGCCGTGAACTCAGCAATCCTCCTGTCTCTGCCTCCCGAGTGCTGGGATGACAGGCATGAGCCACCACGTCTGGCATTGTGGTATGCGGTGTTGATTGTTGGTGGGCGTGTCTCCATGCCCAGCATTATATGTGGTAACCGGGGATCGAACTCAGGACCTTGCGCTTGCGAAGCAGGCGCCGGAACCGCTGAGCTAACCCTCCGGCCCCCTAATTCTCAAAATAGTTAGAACACTGTATTTTTCCTGTTTTACAGGTGCATAATTTGAAGGTGAAACACTACTTGGATTAATGCATAGGGCTTAGACCTGGCAAGGAAGACTGAAGGGGTCAGGCACTTCCAAAATCTGATATCCTTAAAGCAAAACAAATCTAAGTAACCTCTGTGTTAACGTACAGACACCACTCAGTATCTGTGGGACCTGGTTCCAGGACTCCCCTTTTCATATGCACATGTTCTTTCTTAAAAATGGCATCACGTTTTTGATCCACAATTAGCTGAATAGGAATTAGTTGAATCTATACGTTCAAAACCTTTAGATAACAGGACTCGTTCTACTTGTTTTTCTAACTGTAGGGTTTGCAGACACATTGCAAGTTACATGTTTAAGGAGGTACTCACTCTGGTTTTCGTACTCCGGTCTGTGCCAGCTTCCAATAAGAGTTTAATACATTCTTTATTTCCATTTTTACAGGCCAGGTATAGAGGTGTCTGTCCTCCGGCAGCAGCATGATTAACGTTAGCATCATAAGCAATTAATAGTTCTACACACCTAAACACAAGATAATGACTCACTTCATAGAAGTTGGGCTTAACCCTAACAAGCAATACCTGGCCAAGATTCTAAATATAGACAATGCTGAAACAACTCTGCATCTTCATATATACATGTTATGTTTATATCTATATATCAATTAATGTGGATCTTATTGCATAATATTTTGCTAAGCTACATATATATTTGTCATCAAAATTAATTACATGAAAATTTAAAATAGCACCTGTGATCAAGTGATACATTTTGGTTCATGATATATATATATACATATATATAAAATCTTGAACTTGTGGTTCAAAATAGTTTGCCCCTTGAGAGAAATCAAGCTGCTGAGTCATTCTGTAATTTTTCACTTGAGAAAATAATTATAAATAGCATAGACAGCAGGGCACCATGTGCCTCTTCTATAAAAAGTCACACAAAAACTGAGGAAAAACTGTTCCGGGGATCAAAGACAGTGGGGGCCAATTCCCTCTGAAGGGGCTGGCTGAGGAGGGCAGAGGTGGCTATACAGAAACTCAGGGAAGAGGAAGAGACAAAGCCAAGACTTGGTGGCAGCTTGGCGATTCGCAAAACACAGAGCCTCAATCTGCCATAATTAGTTCAGAAAAATATTCAGGAAAGAGGGCTAATCTTATTCAAATAAAGAAGTAATTAGCTTTTTTTTTTTTAATAAACAAGGTCTCACTCTGTAGTTCAGGATGGCCCTGAGCTCACTATGTAGCTCAGGCAAGCCTTGAACTCACCAATCCTCCTGCCTGTGCCTCCCAAGTGCTGGGATGACAGGCATGAGCCACCACAGCTGGCATTGTGGTATGTGGTGCTGAGTGCTAGTGGGCATGAGTCACCAGGCCCCGCATTGTTGTACATGGTTACTGGGATCGAACCAGGAACTTTATGCTTGCTAGGCAGGCGTTGGAACCACTGAGCTAAATCTCTGGCTCAGTAATTCACTTTTTCAAACACCTCAGCTGCATGGTCTTGGTTTTTGTTGGCCTTTGCAGTATTCAGAAGTATGTGTATCTTAACATATATATTTACATAATTCACAAATTTATACATGTGCGTATTAGACATATTAAAAGCAATAATTTCCTAGATTGAGTCCCAGAGTTTTCTGTTTGCAAAGCTGTCTCTGTCCCATTCTACAACCGTTTCACCCTCCAAGCAGGGGCTCTATGCACTGCCAGGTGGCAGGTAAAAGTAAAAGCTTCACCAGAAGACAGAATCCATGTTTGAGATTGAGTGTATGTTAAAAAATCATGAACTCTGCGTCCATGGTTTTCAACAGTTAACTCAGGGTGATGAGGTAGGTGTTAGATATGTAGAAAAATGTTATATATTGCTACCCTTTGAGTATTACAGAATTTATACTTGTGATTACTAGCACTGATGTGAGCTTGAAAATCCCTCTTTTAAAAATTCTCTAATTTGGGGCCGGGGATTTAGCTCAAGTGGTACTACGCCATCCTTGGATGCATATGGGCCTGAGTTCAATCCCAGTACCGCACGCACAAAAAACAAAAAACAAATCTCTAATTTGGTAAAAACAAAAAACAAAAAACAAAACATTTCTGTCAGGACAGTTGGACTAAAAAGTTCACATTTCCCACGCCTGTTATTTCATAGTATCAAAAAAAGCAACCTGAGTTCTATTAAAATATGACATTTAAAAAACTACGCTTGTATCTGACTTTGAAAGCTCCTGAAGAAAGCATTGCTGAAATTATGAACATTTTAATAGGCACCATTGTTTTTTTTAATTTTTGAGACAGCACCCCACTGTGTGGCTGGGCCATCCTCCTGCTTCAGCTTCCTTCACGCCACGATGACAGGCACCCAGCCCCACCCCTGGGTTTCATGACTGAGCTACTTTGGGGATATAACATTCCTCCTTCAATTTTTAAAACAGTGAATCAAGATAAATATTTGGGATTTAATCCACTAAGCAAATTGCCATGTCAAAGTTAAAGATATTAAAACGGAATAGTTCTATGTTTTATTTTTAATGCCATTTTAAGTAGAACGTTTTTGGGGAGGTTGGCAGAAAACAGCGAATAGCGACTTTCGCAGAGTCCCTTACTTCATTCTGCCACCCTGCTATGATTTACCTTCTTTGCAAGCAAGTTCTTCCATTTGCAGTTTGGACATCGTGTATTTTTATTTCTTCCCTTACCTCAGATACGACTACTTAACTATTAAGGAGAATGTATTTAGGATCCTGCTTTGCATTTAAATCCTCAAATGTATCTAGTGAACTTATTTGCCAGTGGATTTTAAACACTAGTTTGTACATTTAGCTGAAGCTAAAATATATTTGCAAAATATAAAAAGAGGCTATTTTCAGAGAGAGAAAAAAAAAAAAGGATCAGAAGCATCACTTACTCAAAATGTCCCTGAGCAGCTGCAGCACACAAGGGTGTGAAGCCATTTTTATCAGCAGCATTGACTTGGGCTTCCGCATTCAGCAGCAATCTCACACAGTCTATGGATTTTCAATAGAAAGCAATTTTATTCCCATTCTGAGTGATGATGAACCAAATTTTCCGCAAGATGCAGGCAGATTTGAAAGCCAAAGGACCTCTCTCCTCTGTGCAGCTAATCTGAACAATCCTATCATGGCAGGTTTGAGATTGTAGACTGTTTCACAAGGAAAGCAGCCTCTTTTTCCCAAGTTTATGATACCCCACAACACATAATTTTTTCCCTAATGCTTTGGGAAGAGTTACTAAGGAATAGCATGTGCCAGTACACCACATTTTTTCCACCCGCCTATCAAGAAATAATGGCTTTGTACAGCAAACCAAATCCACTTACCAAGTTGGATTATAATTATTTCAAATAGTGAAATTCTTACTTTACGATGACACTATAATCACTAAGTAGACATGCTTAATGCCCATCCTGTTCTAAAAGCAAGAATGAGATAAAGCACCTACTTTGGGTAGTTAATACATACTCATTTGGTTGTTCCCTAGATTCAGTTCTTCTGTGTTAAAGAAAATTCCCAGTTTTTGAAGAACTACAAAGTACTTTGAAATTACTGAGCTATCTTAGCTCACCAGATCTTCCATTTATCTGAATAAACTGACAATCACATGGGTCACACACTGAAGGCTATTTGATTGTGTACTTGCAGCTAATTCATTTTTTTCTGCACTACTGTATGTTTTAGTACATTTAACAATAGAATTTCCATTTTAAACAAGAATAATTCGGAGTCTTCATACCATTTACAGTTATATGACTTTTTGTTCTCTGCAACAATCCCAAAAGACTCTGCTATGCAACCACAGAACAATTTCAGGCCTATGACTCCCCATAACTACCGAAAGTTCCCTCAACTGTACCATGTGCTAATGGTCTCACTTGGTGACATCAGTTATTTCTACCAGACAAGTTAGAGTAACTTTCTCCTTAACAAAAGTCACAAGTGGACAGCTTTATTCTACAATGCGCTTTACAGTTGTTAAGACCTCACACTTCTAAATGCACCTTTCACTGTACATTGAACAGATCACTTTTAATGAGCTATAGTAAAGTTTTCCCTAAGGAACTAGAAGAGTTGAATTCTGTAACATCTACGAAACTTTAAAACTCATGTAAAAAGTCATCCAATACTGCCTCAAACAGAAGACTGAAACCAAAATGAACTTTCTGCTCAACACAGTGGTTACAAGTGACTTTCACCCATCGGTCCTACGGCGAGTGTGCTGTAAAATGATTACCTCTCCATGTTTACCTGTATGTCCATTCTTAGCAGCAGAATACAAGGCAGAATGGCCATCTTCACAGGAGTAATTAATGTCCAGTCCTTCTTCATTAAGCAGCATTGATAATAAAGTGACATTTCCCTGGGCAGCAGCTTGCTGAAGAAGGGTGGGCCTGCCAGCCAGGGGGGCAGGACCACCACTCATTAGCAAAGGGGTTAGGGAGGGTGACCAGCCTGTAGGTTAAAGTGACCCTCGTTAGAGAGAGCAAGGACAAGAGACAGATATTACTATTCCCTCCTGAGTCACACGTATACACACACACAGAAGCACGTGAACATGTACCCCTAGAGCATTATGTGGTTTCTAACATTATCAATCTGTTAATATTTTCTTAGCACGAGTCTGTACTGTTATTTCAGATCTGATATCTGCTACTAATTACATTCACACGTGACAAATTATTTTTAGTTGTCAGTTTCACACAGATATGTGTTAAAGTAGTGACTGGTTTTAGGAAATTAAAATGGCTGTCACATCTTAAAAAGTTAAATTCTCCTTCAAAATAATGTGAATTTTAAAAATCATATAAACATTTCCTCAGTGTCAATATCAGTCTAAGAAAGTAAAATATTATTTTTAGGTACAGGTAGAAATGATTCTATGAAATAGAGATTTCCTTTCTCAACAATGTTTCAAATTTATTTAATTATAAATTTTACATAATCCATTAAAATGGGTTTAACTCTGTCAAGGAATCTACTTATATTCCTTGAATTTCCTTATTGAGGAATAAAATGAGGTTAACTGCTACTCAGTATGAAGAGCTAAGAGAAACACAACATGTGTAACTGGGTCTAGAATATGCTAACACAAATATTCAGTAACAATTTTGAAGACCATGTTATCTGGCTGTCTTTACAACAGGTCTAACAAACTTTTAATCAGCCAACAAAAACAGGACACTCTACCACGTAATTTTAACAGAAACCATGAAGAGTTATAAAGGTTAGATATTTCTCATCAGTATTTAGCAGCTTTAGGAGAGAATCTGTTAAGGGTATGGAGTCGGTTGCATATAGCATAGAAAATTTTCTGAATTCTTCCTTGATCAAAAGGCTGTAAAAATAGTAAAGTAAAATGTTTATTTAATGGGATATATAGGTAGCTGTGTCTTTTAGGCTTAAGTACAGTGAACTTCCAAAATAAGTCATTCTGGTTTACTCCTTAAAGAGATCCAACACTTCTAAGTAGTGTTGTGTGCCTGTACTCTTTCCTCAGGGGACACTCCACATACCTGCAGCAAAGAACCTTTAGTCAGACACAACAGACAAATGTTTTACATTCCCTGCATATGTTAATGTTAGAATCATATTCCAGATAGGAAAGCATTATATTAATACACACATACAATAGTCAATGCTTATTATTAAATCCTAAGTCACTGCCCTTCAATTATTTTAATAAATATCAAAAAAATATTGGTAAAAATTATTTTAAAAACTAAACAATGTCATTTATACAATGAGGCTACAGTGTTTCTTAAAAACTGGGTGTATTCTTCCTCATCAATTACTTGGGTCCATGAAATAATGTATTGTTTTACCCCACTAGGACTTCAGTGACAGACAGAAATGCTCATTAAATTCGGTATTTATCTCAACTATGTGATATTTTTCAACCGATATTCATTAGGTCTTCTTACAAAAGTGGTATTTTACTTCATACTTACAAGAATGCTCCTCTCTGGTACATTTTACCTTTTGTATTTTCTTTAAAACAAACAAAAAAAAACAGGCCCACAAAAATTAAATCAGTACTTCTTAGAAATGGATGATAAACAGAAATTATAAACACCGAGGTATGAAACCTTGACTGGAAAGCAAACACAGGCAATACAGAAGCATCGCACTACTGTCCTCCACAGAGCAGGATGGGCATGGCTCATGCTGTCAGCCTCTACCTCGTTCTCTGTCTCACCCAAGCTGTCTTGGTTAGTGGCATTCTTATGAATATCAACATATATACCTTAGTAGTTGGCTATTCTTGGGGGAGCAGTTTGAGACAGGGTCTTGCTATGCGGTTCAGGCTGGCCTCGAACTCAAAACAATACTCTTGGCTCAAGCTCCCAAGGCCAGGGATGCTGGCATGTGCTACCATGTTTGCAATAATTAGCTATTCATTTGAATTGTTTTCATTCTTTTTCTTACTACAATTCTAGGCTTCAAGAGGAGACAATTTAAATGTTATTATATTTTCCAACTGTTTTATATGAAAATATTAAACTGTGTGCTCGCTTCGGCAGCACATATACTAAAATTGGAAAATATTAAATTGTAATTTCTTAGAAAATCCTATTGTAACATTAAATTATCTCGAAGATAAAAATGTTTTCATATTTTTATTTTGAATTAACTCATTTATGGATTTTGCAACTGGGCTGGCATTAAACTCATCTTCTTCCTGGCTCAGCTTCCTGAGGACTTATAGACAAAACTTTATTCAAAATTTTTCTCAATCTTTAGACTACGCAAGAGTCTCATAGTTCTCTTTCTGTCCCACAAAACTACAGAAGATAAGTTAGTTTCCTTACTTTCTTAGAGGACTGTAAGAGATCTTAAAAATCTTTATGAAAAATGCTTTATAATACCATGTATTCTTAAATTTTAAATGTTCCATATTAACTGTCATTTTCAATTTTCTGTAGCATAAACTTACTGTCTATAAATCATGCTATAGATGGAGGAAAGACAAAACTTCACTACAAGACTATTGTTCATCCACAATACAAAGCGATGACACCAATAATAGTATTCAGTTGACTGGTTAGGGGATCACACAACAGCTATATTCCCACAGCTACTCTCATGAGGTTAGAACAGGCATTCAACCTTGTGGTGTCACTGCAAACATCAGTAAGGGTGAGCGTCCCACATGCCAGGGAGGGAACAGACAGAACGTGCAATGGTGGATGGAGGAGGAGGAAGAGGACAGCTTCTGGCATCAGCTTCAGAGAGGGGAGAAGGTTAATGTCAGAGCCCAGATTATTTGTGTGTTCTGATTTAGCCTTTAAGCCAATCATACGTGAGAGTAATTTTTAAAATATATATTTAACCAAGGGAAAAATCTGAACCAGACTAAATAAAATGTGCCAAACAAACAACAGAAAGAAAATAGAGGAAAAAAAAAATTTCCAAGGGTATGGAAACTCAGCTGCCTGGAGTGATTTCTGCTTGAGGCTTCTGTTCATTCAACAATTACAATGGGTTCATTTCACAAGTTCAGAGGAATAAGAAAATCCTAATTCATTTAAGAACTGAAAACACTATTGTGAAATTTAAGATTGGCTATAAAAGCTACCGTACATTTAAGTGATTTACCACCTACTCCACTTCCGTTATTCTATTTCTCGTTGGAGGCTTAACTCAGTAGTGTCACGTACAGAAAGTGACATGGACACACACAATTTTAGTTTGAAAGACCCGAGTTCTAGCAGGTCTCTGGGAGGGAAAGGTAGTCAACTGCCGCTTCATGATTCATCACTAACTTAAGACATCCTCTGGTTTGGAAATAAATGTTTTGACTCACTGCTTTCATTTTTTAGATGTCATTGATAGCTCAGAGTCTGCTTTCCAGGGTAATATAGAACGGGGCAGAAATGGATGACCCTTGCCTTCTACCCAAGTCAAAATTCCTTTGATCATGGAAATAGAAACAGAAATCTGCCAGATATGTGGTGGATGTGCTGTCCCCATGCCTGCTACTAGCAATGACAGTGCTGTTAGTGGTTGTTTGTTAATATCCTCCAATGGGCTTATGACCTGGAAAACTATGAGCTCACCCAGGCCGATATGGGTTATACGCAGGACACAGGGAGCTCGGCTGCTTCCTCCAAGCAATGGGTATGGCGGCAAAATTGGGGGCAACTGCGCTGGGAGTGTAGTGTACTTGCCTAGTGTACGTTAGGCCCTGGGTAACACTCCCTGGGCATCTTCAAAAAAAAAAAAAAAAGATGAATTGAATGGAATGCAGAGCTAAAATTGGGACTGACCTACACCCAAAACTGATACACAAAGTTTTACACCTTTCTCATGCAAGGGTGATAACATTCTATTCCCCAAACAGATGAGAAGGTGCTCAGTGGGCCCTTGGTGAAGAATGAAAGCCCTCAGGTACCTCGCTCTTCCCCAGGAGGCTGCACCTCCACCCACCTTAACACTGGGGCCTGAATCAGGACCTTGATATTGAGTTACAGCTCAGCATTTTTTTCTTTTTTAAGGCAGAGTCTCACTAAATCATGGGCCTGGATTCAAACTTGTAATTCTTCTGCCTCAGCTTCCCAGAGTGCTTGGATTATGGGCATAGGCCACCTCATCTGCCTCAGAAGCTGCAATTATAACTGAATAATAAACACCTGTTATTCCACCAAAAGTTATCCTATCATTCTGAGACTATTCTGACCAAGTTAAAAAAAATCAGAGCATAGAAAGCAAGGAGCCAATCCAGTCAATGGCTGCCATGTTTTTGGAATCACTGTTTACATTCTCTGGTTCCCCAAAAGGCATTTTTTCAGAGGACCTATGTCTCCTTCATACAAAATTCCACTGCATCCTAGACAGGTTGTTTTAGAGAAAATGTAACAAATTAGAAATTCTCCATCTCTTAAAGCTTAAAATTCTGCGGACAAAATGCTCCTCAGTCATAGAGACTGGTCTTAGAGCTCCTCTGCTGAGACCCACAGGCATGTGCAGCCAGACTCTGGGCCGCACGGATGACAAGCCAACAGCTAGTTGAGCCTCAGGACAGCAAAGAACAGATGGCGTATATTAAAAAAAAAAAAAAAAGACAAAATTCATATGCCCAGGGTAACATTTCCTATTTTATATTCTATGTAGATGAGGCATAGCCACTGCTCTGTACATTTCTGAAAACTTCATGGCAGTTTAAAGACCTTAGGGTACACTCTCCTTCTGAATGTAGAAACCCTCTCTTCTGGGAACTGGTTTAGTTTTTGAGAAGCAGCCAACATTATCTTAGAGCATGAGAAAGGCTTTCCAGTTTAGGAATACCATTTTGAATAAAAATGTTGAATGCCTGCAAAGATGTCATAATGCTGGAAGCCAACAATATCACTAAGGCAACAGTACTATTTGATGATTACTCTAGATGGTTTAAATTCAATGCTCTCCTGTTTGACTTGGGATAGAATTTGATCCTCCTAACAGCCACTCCCCCAAAATGGTGTAAGATTCATATCCAGGTAAACTTGCTCAATGTGAAAAAAATCATCAAACATGCAGCAGATTGATGGCAGAATCTAGATTTCAACACGGATCTGAATAACTTCCAAACCTATGTTGTTTCTTATTCTCAATTTTGCATCTCAAAATACAGACATAGCCGCTCAGTAAGTTTAATTTCAAGGACATCCTACAGTTAGATAAATCATGGTGTACTGATCTCACTGACTGATAGAATCAGTGATAAGTACAGTGTTCCCTGCTTTTCAAATTCTCTCCTAAATTTTAAATATGACACTATATTTTCCTTTAACTTTTTTTTTTTTTTTGAGACAGGGTCTCACTTTGTAGTTCAGGCTGTCCCTCAGCTCACTATATAGCCTAGGCAAGCCTCGAACTCAGCAGTCCTCCTGCCTCTGCCTCCCGAGTGCTGGGATGACAGGCATGAGTCACCACGCCCAGCATTGTATGTGGTTACCGGGGATCAGCTGGAACTACTGAGCTAAATCTCCATCCCTATTTTCCTTTAGCTTTTAAATTGCCTTCCTTTAGAGCCAATAACATTTGCTAACCACTAACATCCCGTGGTAGGAGACTTCTCCTTAACATCAACATACTGACACTAGAGCACTGTTTTACAGTCATGGATGCTCAAGAAAGGATGAAGAGAGCAGGGATGCAGAGTAGCTTTGTGAGAGAATATTAGCCTAAGATATACAAGGTCCTGGGTTGGATCCTTAACACTGCAAAGAAAAGAAGAGAATTCATCCAGCCATGGCAATAAAAAGCAATCCTTGTTTGAAGTGGAGCACAATAGCCACACCAATAAGCCCAGCTCCGTGGGAGGCAGAGGGAAGCAGAAGAATTTTAAATTCAAGGCCAGTCTGGGTAATGCTGCAAGGCCCTATCACAAAAATAAATGGAGCCTAGGATGTAGCTCAGTGGAAAATCATCTGCCTACCATGTCCAGGTCCCTGTGTTCAGTCCCTAGAAAGGAGCTGAGAGTAATATGCTTCTTCTAATAATGTACAACAAAGAAGGAAAAAAAATCTAGTTCTTTTTTCCAACAGTCCCAGATTCGGAGTCTTTAGAAAGCACATCTGAAATGGGAAACTTCTGTAAGATAGCCCATATGCTATCGGCCCTATGTGGGCCTCACGCTGTAAGATGATGGCTTAAAATAGCAGGAATGGCTCTGGAAATAAATTAAGAACGTTAATACTGTGTTTCTCAGGGTAAGAGCAGAACCTTAAATCAAACTAATATTAAAACTCAGAATATACTGATTAATATAGAATAAACCTGATCAATCTGATATTTCACAAAGTACTGACTTGGAAGAAAAAACAATCATCCCAGAAGGACTAGAACGATGAAACACACATTATCTGACTGCGATCCACTAATACTGAGGTCTTCTGAGATAAATATTTAATAAGAAGAGATACTCTTTCCTCCCCTAGAAATGTTTTAGTCACTCTAAATTAATGGTCTCCATGCGCTTTGAATCATTACTTTCAGGTTATTTTAAGAGAAAGCACTTAGCATAACGAAACCGCAATTCATAGAGGAAGATGAATCACCATACCCCGGAGCCTTTAAAGAAAATCACCAAAAAAAGGAGGAAATAAATAGGAAAACAAAATCCAATTAAAAAAAAAAAGTTTCAAAGCAATGTGAAGAAAATTAAGGCAAGTGAGAGGACAGGCCACATTCTTAAGAGAGGGTATAAGATTTCAATCCCTTTACCTGATGCTGTTACCAGGAGGCTGTCTGAGGCACCAGGTCTATGGCATGAGGCCCTAATGGGGCTAATGGAAGAGCGAAAGGCAGTGGTGGTGGGAATGACAAGGGAGCTGTCGGAACATGCAGGTTGGCCCGGTCCGGGGGCTCCAGCAGGCCAGGCACCCACCTGAGACGTGGCCAGGGCTGAAACTGCACAGCCTGCAGGTGCCACAGTTAAATCTATGGATGGTTTTGGCGGCAGCTGAGGGGAGGAAGATTTAGGGGCACTCTCCTCGTTTGTTACCCTGCTCCCTTGCGGCAGACTCGAGGGAGGTGAAACCACACTTTTGTTATCGACCTTGGCCGCTGCGTTTGAGGCCCTGCCGCTATCCATGATAACCTTGAGCTGGGGGTGTGGCGGAGAAGGAGTTTGGGAGAGCCCTGGCTTTTTTGGAGGGATGGGAGGAGGGTTTCCTCTGTCGACACGCGGTACACCGGGAGTCTTTAAACTGGTCCGAGCGAGTGGAGGGTGGGGGCTGCCGTCCCCCGCCGGGGCTGCCCCAGGCCTAGGGGGAGCACCTGCTGGAGGGCTCGTAAATCTCGACAGTGCCTGCGTCACGGTATTCCGAGCTAGCTGTTTGGCCACGAGGCTGTCACGACTGGTGGGAGAGATGTCCCTGGATGGAGGACTCTGCGTAGCGGTGTTTCCATTTTGGTCTGGGTCACTCGCATTGCCCTGAAATCTGAACCGAGCTGCTTGGACCCGCGGGTTCAGACCTGGATGCGGAGGCGCGTTGGCACACGGTGAATGTAAACTGTGCAGGGGGGGAGCCGGGCCCGGGGTCTGAGCGGTGGGAGGGGCGGCGCTGCTGGGAAGTGGGGGTGCGCGACTCGGGGGGTCGGGTGTTGAGCCCGAGCTCGGTCCGTTCTCCTGGGTTCTGCTCGCCGCGGGCGGTGGGAGCGCGGGCTGGCAGGAGCTGACCAGGTCACCGTGGGAAGCCTGCCTGTCGATGCCCGGCCTGACCAGTGGGGCGCTGGTGCCCACGTTTCCCTTGGCACTTGCGGAAACGAGGGGGCTCCCCACAGAAGGCTTCACAGGCATGGTCAAAGGCACCTTCTTCACATGGTCACTGTTCTCCGTCTGTAGGTCAGTCTGGCAGGAGACAGACTTCGTCGCGGGCCCTTCCGTTCCCACCGAGGTGGAAACCGAACGCCTGTCTTTCGCCTTCCGCGGGAGGGAAAGGCTTGCTTTGCCGTCGCTTCCCCTCTTCAGCTGCTCGATCACCTTCCTCATCTTGTCCATCTCCTCCTTGAGGTCAGCGGCGCGCGCCTCCTCGCGGCTCAGCCTGGCCCGGAGCTGCTCCCGCTCCGTGTCGAAGTCGGAGAGCTGTTTCTCCATCTGAGCCTCCATCTCTGTGCTCCGGCGCTTCTCGGCGCACAGCTGGCCCTCCAGCTCCCGCGCCCTCCTCCGCTCCTCCTCCAGCCTCTGGGCCTCCGCGGCGGCTCTGCCCGAGAGCTGCTTGCACTCCTTGGCCAGCATCAGCGCCACCTGCTTGCTCCCGGCCCGCTCCTCCTCCAGCCGCGCGGCCAGCTGCTTGTGCTCCTGCTCCAGCGCCTGGAGCTGCAGCTTCTCCGCTTCCAGCTGCAAGACATTCGCACGAAAACCCGGATTAATATACGGAATGCGCTTCTGACCGAAGGAAGTTTCTGTCTCTTTTCAATTTTCTAGCCACTGTACGGTTTGGGTTATTAGCAAAAATGCCACGTTTTCAAAATATGTTGTGATAAAAATAGTTCCCAGACCCATTAAAATTAGAAAATAGCCATGAAGTAGTTATACCTAGGCTAGGACAGTAACTGTTTTAATCTATTAAAGTACAGAAAGAGAGGATAATAATCAGGGGCGTTAAGCCACAGCACAAAATTCAGTAAGTTCAATTTCTGTAAAAGTGAATGCTGAGGGAACTGGCGATATTTGACAAGTTCAATGCTTTCAAATTACTAATCTTCGAGGCATAGAATCACGAAAAGGGTAGAAAAGATAGGACTCCAGTTAAATTCTAAGCTTCTATATGCACTAATTGTACCACTTAACTAAATAGATGAACTTCTCTGGACTTCATATAATTATTGTGGAGATCGCGCAAGTTTCTGAGAGTATAGAGAGCTCACTAATTACCTTCTCAGAGCTGTCAACAGAGCCAGTGGCACAGTGTCTGAGCCCACCCCTCCCTCGCCTCCCCAGTACCTGCTGAGCGCGGCCGGCGGGTCTTCCCCCCACTGGCCCGTCACCAGGACCTCTGCCGCGTACCTCGGCGGCCCAGAGGACCCGCGAGTGGACCCCGCCTCCCACCCTGGCCGGAGCGGGGATGTGTCTGCTTTTCTTTTACAGAAAGCTGCTGACTGCTCACCAAACCAGAAAGGAAATGTTTCTCTGACCGATGGAAAGAGGTAGCTTTTAAAACCCTCTCTCTCTGCTCGGGGCTAACAAGAAGTCCCCAACAGCAGAAGAGGCTGGCTCCTTTCTCTCCTTCAAGCCTCTGCTCTGCCACCCCTGCCATCCCGAGAACAGCGCCCCCTTCTCGTACCCGCGCCCGCCTCCCCTAGGGTGGAACCCCTCCTGAGCCAGGGACTGTGACTTGCTAGGCCCCTGACCTAAAACTTGTAGTGCACTACAAGTTGTTGAATGAATCAAACAACAAGGGGAATTAACTTTATTCCATAGAAACATCAATCTTCCAACACTGAAGGATTTTCTAGTACATGGAAGCTGCTTAGCTGCGCTCTTCTAATATGGCTTTCTCAGCTCTCTCCAGGGGCACATCTTTCCTAGACTCGTAGAGAACAAAGGCCCCCTCTAGAGCTGCCCTGTAGCCTCAGGCGGCTCACCTGCCCGACCAATGCAGCATCCGCCCTGGTCCATTGCGGGGCTTGATGGCTCCTAAAGGTCAAGGTTGACCTCTCTGCTTAATGGGGGGGGGGGGGTTCCTCGTGCCTCGTGCTTAACAGATACGGGGGAGTTGTTTTTGTTTTTTAAATTGATAATTTGTAGCAAGCAGATCTATTGGCCATTTTTCCAACAGCTCAGATAATCCTTAGCATTTTTTTCACAGTAAAGAATATTTTAAATTACATGCACTGAAACAAGACACTGTTTTATACTTAGCAGGCTAAAGTTTAGCAGAATATTTATGTAACTCACTAAGAAATTAAAAGTCATTTGTTTTAATATTTGCTTTACTCTAGTAATCTGAAGCTAATCCTACAATACATCCCCCAGACGGCCAGCATGTCCTGAAGTCAGACTATAATCATTAGTATAAGAGAAAGCAGACATTCTTAGGGTCCCTCAGCTGCTACCACGCGCTCCTGTCTTCCTGGCCATGCCGTGAAATCCACTACTCTGTTCTCACAATGTTGAGAGACCAGACAGAGAAACTCCACTGAGCCAAGCTAGGCCTGAGACAGGACTCACCTAAGATTGGATGCTTTCTACTTTGAGCAACAGTTTTTGACTAGCAAATGGGGAATGTGTCTCATACACGGGTGATCAGAAATATAGATAATTCCTCAAGAAAAATGACACATATACTCTAGTCCACTTTATAAAAGGTTAAAAGTGGTGTTATGAGTAGATTAGGAAATGTTTGGAAGACAAGTGCTGTCATATATTTACATGGATATTTTATTTGTATTGGTGCTTCACAGAAAATTTGACTTACCATTAGCTAAAGCTCTTTAACCCTTCCAAACTGTACAAGGTCATAGACTCCCATGAAAAGGTGCCCATTAGTTAGGGTTATGAAGAAAGTGTAAAGTATTTTATGTTCATTTTTAAAATTCTTCCCAACATGCTAAGTAAAAGCCCAAGCTAGGTCAATTTTCAGCTTACTTTTAAAATGAGTTTTTAAAATTTACCACTGAAGGTATAAAAATGTGTGGCAGGATTTCAAGTCCTACCATCCTTAAACAAAATTAACTAGAGGCCACATTAGTGATCTCTCTGACATCATCCAGCTGAGGTTAAAATCATGGTAGTCCTCCAGGCTTCTACTTGCTTCCAGCTTTTTCTCATTGTGTCACTCACCCTGCCAATGATACTCCTTCACCATGGATCACTACCTCTTAATTCTGAAAGAACTGTCATCTTCTAGCTCAAAATCAAATACAAAAAAACTTAGAAAAGCAATTCAAGTAACCTGCTATTTATACAGAAAGCACTATTATTCTAAGGCATCCATAATTCTTTTGTTATCTTTGTTGTTCTATCACTTGCACCCCATATATGTCATCTCAGATGAATACATATCTTTTTAATCCTCCTACAGACAGCAGGACACAGAGAAAATCTCACAAAGAACACACCTACAACAGACACGGTCCCAGACTCCACTGCACTCTAAACCCCAGCCATCAATTACTATACCTCTGTTTGGCTTCTTTTACCATTTAGTAAAGGGGTATTTTTGACCTTTGCTACTTTCCCAAAACTCCATCCAGTGCCAACTCAAAGGGCCATCTGTCTACATTCAGCGACTCCTTTATCAAGAAAATCCAGACTCACTCGCCACTTGGCGGCCTGTCTCCCCACTTATGTTTTTATTAGAGCCTCACTGACCCACCTCTGTTCTCTGTGCTGTCCAAGGGGAAATGGCTTCCATCTGTTCAGCATTAGACTCTCCTTCAGCAATTAACTTCATTCTTTCCTGTCACCTTCAGAATTTGCTCTATCGGTTATCACATCGCTCTTTATACATATCAAGCATCTGCTCTCTACAAATTTCTTCCAGTCAATACAGAAACAAACTCCAATGCTTAGATTTGTGGAGGGGATGCAAGTGGTTGAATCCAAAGCCTTCCCACTGAGCTATGACCCCTTCCTCCCTCGCCCTATTTTGAGACTGAGTCTTCCATATTGGTTTAAGCTGGGTTTAAGTTTGCTTCATCCTATTTCAGCCTCCCAGTAGACAGCAACGTACCACTGGGCTCTGCAAAAATAATTTTTATATGAAAAATATTCTTTGACCATTCTGGTCAAGGACAAAGTCTCTGGGCTTAAAAGACTAACATGTAGTCTGAAGTTATGATCCCAACTTTCTTAGTTGTATGAAACTTTAATAAGTTAGCACTCTAAAGAGTGGTTGTGCATGGTTTCCTTATTTGCAAAGTAGAGCATAATGGTAATACTTTACAGTATCAAATGTGAAAAACATTTGTTAAATAAACATTATAGGAGGTCACTGTTTGGGGCAAAGATCCTGTATGAAGGCATCCACACTAGCATTCCATACCATCAAGATGAAACTAAACTATTTATCTGACTCTTCAAGAAATCAGAATTAGAGAAGTAACACCCAAATTTCCCAAACTAGCCAGGATAAATTAACCTGATGCAGAAGGCCCCTCTGCTTTAACACTTACTCGGAAGAAGTAATTTGATTTAACCTGATGTTAAACTAATCAGTTACTTTCCTATTGTTCTGTCTCCTCGACTCTGTTACAAAGAAAGCAACTTTGAAATAACCAATCCATTATTTTGTTCTTTTGTTTCTGCTTTTTTTCAGCCGTTGTCTCCAAAACCAACTTCCTCTATTAGGTCCATCAAAATACTTACTCTGTTTTATCAAATGAAGTGCTGCCCAATTCTAGAATAAAAAATAAAACCAACTAAGATCACTAAACTACCTAAGCATGGTGATGCATACATGTAATTATCAGCTACTTAGGAGGCAAGATCACAAGATAGGGACTGGCCTGGGGCAATTTAGCAGAATAAAAAGCCTGAGGGGGGCCGGAGATTTGGCTCAGGGGTTCTAGTGCCTGCCTCACAAGTGCAAGGTCCCTGGTTTGATCCCCGGTAACCACATACAATACTGGGCATGGTGACTCACACCCACTTGCAATCAGTACCTCACACCACAGATGCCAGGCTTGGTGGCTCAAGCCTGTAATCCCAGCAGTTGGGAGGCAGAGGCAGGAGGATCCCAGGCTGAATTCCAGGCTTGCCTGGGCTACATAGTGAGCTCAGGGCCAGCCTGAACTACAAAGCGAGACCCTGTCTCAAAAAAAAAAAAAAAAAAAAGCAGCCTGAGAATGTGACTCAGCACTACAATACTTGCCTAGTGTTTCTGATGCCCTGGGTTCAATACCTAGCATGGTCACTTCAAATCATGTAAATATAAACTATGTTCTACATAAATATAGCAAGTCCCTGACTTATGAGTTATTCCAGAATTATTCATAAATTGGATTTGTTCAGCTGACAAAGTAAGTCTTATACTGTACAGCTGGGAAAGTTTGTAACTTAAATGTTCGTAAGTCAGGGAATTACTGTACACATACAGCTATTACATATGACACAATGTATTAATGTATTATATATTAATATACACTGAATATATATATAAACATTATTAAAATATTACATATTATACACTGTAGATATATCTCCTCCTGAACACAGACATAAAATTCCTTAGCCAAATATTTTACAGATCAAAGTTGGTTCAATATTCAAAAATAAACCTATGTAAATGGTATATTAAGAGAACAGAAAGATCAGGATTACATCAATACATGCAGATAAACCATTCCACAAAATTCCAAGCATTCATAATAAAACAACCTTTCAATAAGAAATATAATGACACCTCACTCAAAGGGACAAAAAGTTATCTATAAAATAATAAAATTTACATATTTAATGGTGAAACAGAATGTTTTCTCCTTAACAAAATAGAAAAGACAAGTATACAGTCATCACTTATTTGAACATATGCTAGAGGTTAATTACAACAATGGTGCAGGTGCAGGAAGCAAAAGGTGGGCAGGCAATTTGGAAAAATAAAATGTGCTCTATTTATATACATAAAACATATTTACCGGGCCGGAGAGTTAGCTCAGTGGTTCTGGTGCCTGCCTCACAAGCACAAGGTCCTGAGTTCGATCCCTGCTAACCACATACAATGCTGGGCATGGAGACTCACACCCACCAGCCATCAATACCACATACCACAGTGCCAGGTGTGGTGGCTCACGTCTGTAATCCCAGTACTTGGGAGGCAGAGACAGGAGGATTGCTGAATTCCAGACTTGCCTGGGCTACAGAGTGAGCTCAGAGCCAGCCTGAACTACAAAGCGAGACCCTGTCTCCAAAAAAAAAAAAAAAAAAAACATATTTACCTAGAAAATAAAGTGTAATATAAAAAGTAACTGCTAGAATATATAACTGCTTAAGATCATAGAACCACACCAACTGAATTTTCATATACTAACAACATGTAGGACAATATTTTAATCGAAAAACAAAATACTTAGAAATGAAACCAACAAATGAACCTTAATATCGCTATGGTGAAAACAACGAAATACTGCTAAGAGAAACTGAAGATCTAGTGATATGGAAAAATATTCTATGATTAAAATTTTTTAACCCATCATTTCTCATACAATTAGTCTTCAGAGCAAATTAAATGTTTATTCCTGCAAACTTCCGGGGAAATAAGCAAACTGATTTGTTTCATGGAAATGCAAAGGACCTAGAAGAGCCATCACAATTTTGATAAAGGTAAATAAAGTTGCAAGACTTGCAGCTCCTGTATTTAAGGTAGTTTTCATTTACCTGAAATTCTAGTACAGGCAAGACTAATCCACGATGAAAAACAACCAGCATCCCATTCAGTGGTTGCCAACACTGGGGAAGGGTCTACATGGAGACATATTCTGGGAACCCTCGTGAGGGAAATTTTCTGTATTTTGTTCGGACTTCACTGCAGATATATGTATATTCAAACTGCATCTATTTGCACACTTATGAAATATGTAAAGTTTCTGCTTTAAAAACTAATCAAATATAAAATCTCAGGATTGTTTATTTTTTAACAATATTCTGGATTAACAATTCTAAAAATCACTCTGTGTTCCAGGATTAAGTAATATAATAAAGTAAACAGAAGTCACATCCCTTACTATTGCAAAAAGGCATCATGCATGAAGATTACAACATGCTGCATGGTTTCAGTTTAGACTCAGGGATGGCAACAGCAGCATGAACTCATCTTTTGGTACAAAGAGATGGAGAAAGTATAGATGTGTATGGATATGACAAATCCATCAACTTCGAGCTTTACATACCACTTTCTATTACAAAAGAAACTAGTTGCCAGGCGTAGTGGCTCATACCTATAATCCCGGCACCCAGGAGGCAGAGGCAGGAGGACTGCTAAATTCCAGGCTTGCCTGGGCTACACAGTGAGCTCAGGGCCAGCCTGAACTACAAAGGGAGACCCTGTCTCAAAAACAAAAAAAGAAAAAAAAGAAAAACTAGTGCTCTCGAAAAAAAAGAATTAATTCCTTGAGCTGGAATGGAAGCAAAATAGTTTGAAATAACTTTCTGCAAGTAAGAACATGCCCAAGGAATGGTGGGAATACATCAACTAAGCTAGAGTTAAAGAACTCCCACTAGCAAATGGTGACACTTAAGAGCATTAACACAATGAAAGTTTCTAAATGAGAATTCATCACTCTATACTGATATGAATAATAAAAACATAAATAGAGCAATATAGAAAGAAAAGTTGTTCTCTACAGTAGAATGTGAATAACAAAAATAAAAGAATCAGGGGATTGGAAACCATCAAGGTTGTAAAACTAGTAAGTAAACACTACATGGATAACACAATACTTGCAGAATCTCCGATTATTTGCTAACAATTTAGTCATAACAATTTTGTCAAAAGGAATGTAATAATTACATGTAAAAAAAGAATAGTTGTTTTTAGGGTTTTTTTTTTTTTGAGACAGGGTCTCACTTTGTAGTTCAGGCTGGCCCTGAGCTCACTATGGAGCCCAGGCAAGCCTCGAACTCAGCAATCCTCCTGCCTCTGCCTCCCGAGTGCTGGGATGACAGGCACGAGCCACCACACCCGGCTTTTCGTTTGTTTTTTGTTTTAGTTAGCTTATGAGTAAAGCAGCTAGTTAGGGAAAGGGCCTGAGATAGAGTTGAGTGATCAGCTATACTGATAGTAACTAAAAAAGAGTAAACAGTGAACTAAGACTCGGGGCCAAGAAAAAGGTTCACGAGGCAACGTGGATGCAGCACTCTCCCCACTAACATGGGTTAGTGCTTCTCTCTACTGAAGTTCTAAATTTGCAGAAATTTATAATGCAAAGTAATGGGGTTTTCTTTCAAATTCTGGTTTCCTTTAAATCCTGTATGCTGAGTAACTGCATCAGAGAGCCTGAGCTCCCACTGGTCTCTTTAAATACAGAGCTACCTTTGAAAGGTGGCCATTGACCAATTCCCATGCTCCACTTTCCCATAAGTAGCTTTACGTGGCCATACGGCCACCCATCTGGGACCCTTCCTGGGAACCCAGGAACTATTTTTCTTCTCCCTAAACATTATCCTTTTCATTTGCCTGTGCTTTAATTATTTGATTCTGTGAGAATATGAGCTTGTCAACACCTTAACCAGGTGTTGACATTAGAATCGTGTGGTTTGGCTTGGGAAAAACCCAAATCATATACATTTTGACCTGTATTACTCCTGCACTATTCCTGCCCAAAATGTATGAACTAAATCAACTGTTAGGAAAACAGACAAATTACAACTGAATGCCATTTTACAAAACACCTAGCCTCTGCTCTTCAGATGATATCAAAGTAAAAAAACAAAACAAAACAAACGTGTAAACACAGGTGAGGAACTAATCTTAAAGGAGACTTACAACTACATCAACACATAATCTTGAACTAGGGGAAAAAGCTATACATGCTACAAAAGATTATTATTGGGCAACATGAAAAATGCATGTATGAGTTAGGTAAAATTCGCGGCGGCTTGCCTGGGCACCATAGTGAGCTCAGGGCCAGTCTGAACTACAAAGCGAGACCCTGTCTCAAAAAGCAAAAAAAAAAAAAAAAAAAAATTATAAGTATTTTGATTTTGCATATGACCATAGAAGGGCTATCCATTTTTAGGAAATACGTGTTACTTGGAAATGAAAAACTTAATTTACTCTCCAATTCTGTGTGTATGTGCGCGCGTGTACAAGCACATGTTTTCAAAGGTCTTTTGGGGAGAAAGGGAAATAATAAAGCCAATGGGAGACAGAACAAAACATAAATCTGGGAAAAGGATTTTGATATTGTATAACTGAAGCTCTTCTATAAATAGCAAATTAAATTGTTATGGCAATCATTTGAATACAAGGAAGAATCTCTTCAAAATCACAAAATAAAAATGAGGACCAAGGGACAATTGGTTTACAGATCAAGAAGTTTTAAATCATCCAAAAAAGGCACGTCCAAAACCCATCAAGAAATACGTCTAAAGAGGGGGACAGGGTTCAAGTGGGATGGCTGCCGACCGAGGGACCTTTACAGATCCAAGGTCTTCCCCTGAAAAGCCAGGAGACCTGCAAGAGGGAGGGAAAGACAACGAGGACACGCTCCAAGAAAGAGGAACCAAATACACTGAAGGAGCAAAGACAATTTGTTCTTAAAAAATACGGAGCAATGACATGTGATTTTTAGTGTTTTCATATGGTAGATTAATATTGGAATTCTTCCCCTTTGTTCTTCAACAGCCTGGCCCCAATTTGACCAAATTTTATGAGCCCAGTAAGCTTCTAAAACCACCAGTGCATACAGTGAAGATGTTTCTGCTGGTGATCAAACTGAAGAGTCTTAACTCACTGGTACGCATCTGTCAGTTCTGTCCTCCCTGATAATGTGAAAAAGTGGCCCATGTTAAGCAGAGTCATTTCTGCAGACTCTGCTTTTACTTGCATCAGTCTTTGATGATTTATTTTGACTGCCTCTTGAACACTTAGCTCTTTCTGAGGCATAAACTTGGATCACACAATACTGAAAATTTCAGGTAGCCTTTGATTCACGTGTGTGTGTGTGTGTGTGTGTGTGCGTGTGAGTGCACATGCACACACGTGCATCCTCAACTTTGGGGCCTTATCTTGACCACAGAGCTACTGGGGCAAAAGCTACTGTACAAATCCGTATCCTGGGATGGGGTATAACTCAGAGATAGGGCATCTAACATTCTTGCAGCCTTTGGTTCTATCACCAGTGTCTTCAGCTACATAAAGAAATGGCAAAATTAAGAAGACTTTTAATGTGTTTAACATTAAGGAAAAAAGAGAACTGTGAATACAAAGTGCCACAGTCCAAGAAGCAAGAGTCTCCATGTAGCTGCGTGGGCTTCACAGGCACATAGCAAACTCTAGAGGGAGACTGCTCTGGTCCAGTCTGTAAAAAAGATTTGTACAAACTGTCATTGTCTTCATTTTGTTTGTGCCAAAATGAAATAATATTTATACCTACTCTATAATATCCTATGGGCCAAGTGAGTTAATTAACAGCACATACTAAATAATGCCACATAAGCACATTACATCTTAGGTAAGTCCTTACAGCTCTCCGTACTTAACCGCATAATTTTGAAACCTCCTCTCATCCCCACAATGAGTCCTTCGAGTCCACTGACTTCCTAGCATCAAGGTAGCCTCACTTTAATATTTTCATCAACAAATTGTAAGAATTGCTCAGGTCACCACAGTAGGAATAAACATGCACCTACTTAAATTTCAGTGAGCTAAATATCAGTAATGGCCTTGGACTTTATTATAAGCCTATTTTAAATGGCCTTTGAAGAAAAAAAAATCAGTTCAAAGAACTGCTGGTTACAAAGAAGAAATACTAGTTACTTCCTAAAGAAACAAAAATTCATGAACTCCATTTACTTGATACTCATTCTAGAATTTTGCAGAGGGTATGACATCAGAATCTCATGCTAACTTATGAAGGAATCAAAGTGCATATGGAATCCAGAGTTCTCCTTTTTTTTGTTACACTGTTGCCCGATTCACATTTCTACTAACAATCACTTTCAAGTAGGGGCTGAAGGCAATCACACTGAGAGCAGTGTTACCAGCCCTTTGCCAAAGGCCTACAGGCCCTTCAGTGGGATGTGTAGAAGTCCTTGAAGGAGCTAACACAGCTTCCCTGTAGTGATAAAGTGGATGGTGGCTCCAGAAATAGCACCCAGCCTGGGCACTATGAATGGGGGATGTGAAACAGAAGCTTTCACAGAAAGGGAAGGCTATGGAGGTGGGTGCAGAAAGACGATGTCAAGGTAATTTAATTAGGTCTAATTCAAAGTGGAAAACAGCAAGGAAAGTAATTATGGTCATTTACTGAATGAGAAAGCAGAGTACATGATTTTCATACCACCAAATTCTCTCATGATATTTAAGCACACAGTGGACCCTCAAGTTACAATTGCCCTGACACAGGAACAACTTGAATTAGGCTCATGGAAGATTCATCTGCCTCTTTTCTATAGCATGAACCCAGACAAACATTCACATCTCAGCTGTATTGACTTGCAACCAGCCAGCCCTTGGGAACCAATGGAGTTTGTAAGTCACGGATTCACTGCATTCCTTATTGGCTCCCAATCCTGTCCTCGTCTTCCGCTGATCACCTTTACCCAACTGTTCAACCTTACTAAATAAACCTAACAGTAAGGTATATTAAAGGGTCATGCTTTTCTTAGTCTATCTCTCAGGTGCTGTAGGCTTTGGTCAGCCATTTGGGCTTTGCAGGTCTCATCTGCCAGCTCTTTTCGACCTGGAGTCTTGGGAAGATGGCCTGAAAGCACAGGTTTTCCAGATAGCTTTCTCTGTGGTGGACACACATCCCCCAACCCTTAAATCTCATCTCAGCATCACAAACCTGAACCTCCAGCTCCCCCTTAATAATTGCTCTGCAATGTTCCTGGGAAATGGAAAAGCATTTTGAAATATAACAATAAATTATACATTAGGATTACATATTTAAGAATTGCCTAAAGTCATCTTATATGTATAAAACATGCTAAATGGTGTTCCTAAAGATATTATTATGGATGATCATCATGTTACTCTCGGGTGAAATTCTAGAAAGCAACTTAAAAGTTAAAGGATATTTATATATGTGATAATGCAACAATTACAAAATGAAACTGAATATAAATGGCTGAATAAAATACAGTAACTATTACACGAAGAAAAAGGAACATGAAATACACAATTTCCCTTTGGTGTGTCACTTCTTCAGTTATCTAGCCCTGGAAACTCCTTTCATGTGTTAGAATTTGCCATATCATGATTCTGTGTTGTCCAAGGGTTACTTTCCCACTCTTCCCTAGGGCAAGAGAGGAGAGAGGCCCAGCTCAGCCAACCCCATACATCTGCTTTGGCTTCCAATAGGCCATGAGTGACATGAAGCAGGGCTGGGCCTGCTCACTCAGGACCGAGAAACGGATTCATGGTGCTGCTGGGCAGAAGCATGAGCTCCAGCTTCTAGCTCTCTGCAGCACAAGCCCTAACTGCTACAGACCAGCTCTGCAGAGAACACAGGTCTCACGCTGGCTGGTGAGAGCTGAGCTCCTAGTGTTGCAAGTGTTTACACTGTACCATGCTATTAAGTGGCTAATACTTCTGTAAGGTAGTCAATAAATGCCCTTTCCACCTAAAGCAATGAACACTGGCTTTCCTTGCTTAAACTCAATCCTGTCAAAGCCATCTACAGCCAAGTAACTGACCAAATTATACCGAGATGCCACCTAGGAAAAACTATGTAATATACAGAACTATTAGACCTTTCACTGATATTATAATCATTATGGCTTTCTACATTTTTTATTTTATTGGTACATTTTATATATACATCATGATCACACTCAACACTGAGAAATTGTACCAGTATATGACAACTTAACTGGCTTTCTAATTTCAAAGCTCTGTTTAAACTTCCTTTTTCAGGGCTACAAATAATGCATTTTAAGTATGAATAAAATATTTGAATATATATATATATATATATATATTCCCTTAGTGTTCAAATACATTAGACTGGATACTCTATTAAAGAGTGATGCACAAAGTAAAACAAAAAGCAAATACCTTTTGCCCTGGGTTCCTGGCTCAAAGTGATTACCTCGAGGCAAAGCTCCCCAGGATGTTTACTCATTAGCTTATTCAAAGTCATTTTACAAACTCAGCCCATTTGCGAAATTGACTCTCACCCAAATTTCTCTGGCCCACAAATGACCAGCTAACCCTCCCATTAGTAGGCGCAGCAGGAGCCAACACATGAATGGGCATGGAGCCTCTCTGTGCTGCCTGCAGAGTCCAACCAGGGCTGCGTGCAGGCCAAGTGTCCGAATTACTACAGCGATGTACCACTGTTAGTAATAAATACTTGAATTGCAGCTCACAGGACCTCTGCTTGCCCAGACTTTGCTCTGGCAGTGATATAAGGAATGGGGCTTGTTTAAAATAATGGATTTCTTTTTCCTTCCTGTTCGTAGACATCTAAAGCTGCACTTTATGCCAGGGAACTGAAGACATTTGGTTAAAACACTTTTAAACTAAAGATAAAAGATAACCTATTGTTAAAGAGGATTTTGCGGTTCTGCTTTTTATCAGCTGATATGTTAATTCTTTATAAGTAAAGATGCTGAGTAAGAAAATAAACTGAAGCCCTTTGCACACTATAATCCACAAGACTCTTCTTCAAGGACAAAAGCAGCACTCTGTCAAAGCGACTCTTCACTGAGAGCACACAGCCAGTGAATTCAGCCAGAAAGGCCTCCTGGATCCTGCTACACATGGGAGGCAGAGCCACTGTCTCGCTTCTATTAGCCTCTCTGAGTCCGTAGGACAGAAACAATTTCCTTTCACTCTCAGCCAGGTTGGAAATGACCCAGTCATTCAGAAAACAGGATGTAAGTTGATTTTTTTAAAAAATCAACTAGATAATACAATCTTTGATTCAACTAGAAATAGGTCCTTTGTTTTTTCACCTCAAAAAGAAATCATAAAATGCAGAAGGAAAGTAAAATTGGAGAAAGCATGCATTTTTATGTATTAAATACCTTCTTGGGTATTTGAGAATGCAGCATCAAATCCAGCAGAAATAATTTATTATGCTATAGCTTATCTTACCCATTAAGAACATAATTGAAATGTATCCCATCCAAAAAGTATAAATGACTCTCAGTGACATCAGCCCAAGTACCCTGGCTCCTGCTTCTGTGGCTTGTGGGGAGTTCTGAAAACCACAAGAGACCTCAGTGGCTGTCTGCAGGGCATTGTAGAGGGTTTGCGAAGTCTAGAGTAAAACTGACTGGGCCCCATGTCCACAAAGGCCAATTCCATTCTTTCCTTCTTTAGCCCACGCTTTAGTTGTTAGCAGGTAACCTCAGCAGGAAAATGTCCGCTGTTCCTCAGCACCTGCTTTCACAAGTTAATGAAAGACCCCTGTTTAACAGTGGTGTCATAAATATTCACAGTCCATACATTCGCTTATCTACCAGATGGTAAGTGTGAGATGAGATTCTCTCAAAAGGACCACTACAAGAAACATTTTAATTTTTGCTTTCATGATTGTGAAGAAATCCTATTAGCTCTAATTCTAATCAGTAGTTTCTCTGACCGCCTCTGTTTTCGAACAGAGGGATTTAGGCAGCATGTTAGGAGAGCAAAAATGAAACTCTAGCTGATCACAGTAAGTTTTCGTGGTACCTGAGGGCAAGAAAAGTGAGTGTAAGTGGGGAGGGGAAGAGGGCAGGAGCATGTGGGAGTGGGAGGCTGGCGATCTGCCACCACCATGCCAGCAGATGCCAGGGCGAGTTGGCACTACGCTGACACGGTGACACCGGATATATACACACTTGCTTTCAGTATCTTCTCCTCAGACAATTTTCATTATTCAAATACATAGTGAAAAGCGAAACAGTAAGACAATTTCTAATTGCAAAGAAATATTTTACATAGGCGCTAGACAAAAATCAGCTCTGGACCCTCACTAGGATCAGAGAGGCTGGGCTGCTCTGTGGGCACAACTCACCGTGTCTCACTGTACCTCAAAATCCATATTTGGAAGAAAGTATCAAAGTTACTATTATGAGAAATGCAATGCCATTGTCATACTTTATAATTTAGTGTCATGTTCAGTTACGCTATAAACATCTTAAATTATGTTTTAAAAGGGACACACATCCAGACAGTACTTGCCACTTCTAACAACCAAATTTCTCCTGAAAATACGTTTAAAAACAACCACCTCAGAGCTGGCTTCTTCTTTCTACTCTATGTTATGGAGAGAAGACTGGAGGCCCCGGTACCTTCTTTTGTCTGCTCTCAGCAGCAGCCAGCTGGGTGGACATTCTTTCCTGCATTTTTCTGCAGTGGGACATGACAGCTTCAAGGATGGAGAGGGGGTTGGTACAAACTGGTTTCTTCTCTTTGTCTCCAGCACCTGCTTCATAGTCTCTCTGGAGTGCCAAGAATGGGTCATTTAGATTAAACCTTCCATAGCGCTCCTGAATGAACACCTCCTTCCTGCGAGCCTAAAACAAAATTAGAGAAATGTATTGAAAAACAAAGTAAAATACACTCAGAACTACATTCCAAAGTCTCGTGGTTTGCCAACTGTCATAATGACTTACAAGATCAAGTGGTACAAGAAAGGCCTCTGTGACCCCTAATCCCTGCCTACTCCAGCCTGATACCTATCCAACTGAAATATTGTCTCCTGCTATACTGGGGTCCTGAAGGGCCCCCAAAGGCCCATTCAGTAAAGTGCTTGTAGTCTGTGGTGTTACTGGGAAGTGGAGGCCTCCTGGAAGGAAGCTAGGCTGCTAAGGTTGTACCTCAAAGGGGTAAGAGGGATCCTGGTCTCTCTTATTCCTTTTCCTTCCCTGGTATCAAGAAGGGAAATACTTCTTCCACATGCTCCATTCCTATGCAGGAGGCTATCCCAGGCTCACAGCAGTGGGACCAAGTAACCATGAGTGAGATCTCTGAAACTATGAGCCCAAATAAATCTCTGCTTCCTTTATGTTGATAACTTTAGATATTTTTTCATAGTGTTGGGGAGCTGGCCTAACACTACTTACCAATGTTGTAATACAAATGATGAAAAAGTGTTTTTCCCACGATCCTCTAACTTCCTTCAGAATCTAAATTTTGAGTGTAGCCTCTCCCAATTTAAAGTAAAATAAGTGATCATTCTATCTATCTATCTGTCTATCTAGCTGAGTCACTACACTGTACCCCAAAAATTTGCACAAATAAAAAAATTTAAAACAAGGTCAGAATTGTTGACAAAACAAATTTGGGCAAAAGTTCAAAAATAAATTTATCTCTATCACAGAATTTGTATTTCAAAGAATAATCAGGTTAAGTAACAACAAATGAATTCATTACATTTTTTAAAACAGAGAACAAGCATAAGGACATTTGCTAGAAAAAGTAATCTGAAAACTTTTTATGCAAGAACGTTATAATATCTATATTTTATAAAGTCTGAACAAGTACAATGAGTCCAGAAAAATTTTTAAAAAATTCTCTCCTTGAGTGGATAAAGAAGATGTGGTTTTTTTACAAAATGGAGTATTACTCTGCCATAAAGAATGACAAGATCGATCCATTTAGGTGCAAATGGAAACATCTGGAGGATATACTAATAAGTGAAATCAATAGATCACAGATAGACAATTCCCGGATCTTCTCTTTGGCATGAACACCTGTAGATGCAAATGAGTTCTAGAAAGTAGGACAGCTTTTATAGAGTG